>JAVKPL010015232.1:0-97693 GCA_032173675.1 Gastrolobium villosum | reverse complement strand
CTCCACCAATTGCTCGTTCCGGACTATTTTTTCTTTTCTGCAGCGCGACTTTTCTGTTGTTGCTATGTTTCCTGTTGAAATAGGAGCTGATTGTTTCTGTTGGACAATTTGCCTTGCTATTTGGTTTTGAAGTTGTAATAGAAGCGTGATTTTTCCCAGTTATAATACCAGAATTGACGTATTTCCTTTTTTAGAGCTGTGTTGATCTCTGATTTGAACTGATTATTGGTTGTTTGAATTCGGTCCGTAACAATTTGGTATCAGAGCTCCGATCTGAAGGAGCTTCTGTGGGATGGTCGTCACGGACAAATGGAGAACCGCGTTGAAAATATGGAGGAGAGGCTGCGTAGAACAGAGGCCCAAAATATTGAAATACTGAGGAGAATGGAAGCTAGCGAAACTGGAGTGCTAGAAGTCCTTCGGAGGTTAGATGACATAGCAAGGCACAGGGGAAATGGTTCTCACGATGAGCATGAAGGTTCCAATCCTGACACATCCGGACCACACAGGCGGAGATTCAATCCGATTATTTCAACGACCAGGCGTCTAGAATTGCCTTTGTTCCACGGGGAGGACGCGTATGGGTGGATAAACAAAGTTGAAAGGTATTTCAGTATCAACGGAGTAATGGAAGAGGACAAGATAGCCACGGTGATGGTTACGTTGGAGGGAGAGGCTTTACAGTGGTACCTGTGGTGGGAGGTCAACAATCCCAACGTTGGTTGGGATTTCTTCAGGCGAGAAATTTTGAGCAGGTTCCAACCGGAAGCTCTAGATAATCCTTATAGGGCTCTGTATTCCCTAAAGCAGATGGGAACGATGGCGGAGTTCAGGTGTGAGTTTGAGAAGGTCATCGGAGCTTTGCGTTTCGAGGATGAGGAGCTTTTGAAGGGCGCGTGGATTAATGGCGTCCGGAGTAGTGTCCGCGAAGAGTTGATGATGACTCCTAACATCAGCTTGTCGGAGATGATGAAATACTCTCTGAAAATAGAGAAGAGGAATGACGCATTGAGGGACGAAGGCATGGGAACGGGAAGAGGATTTGGGCCGACTGGGTCAGGCAAGGGAAATCAGGCCCAACGAAATTGGGCTGGGCAATACACTAATAAAGGAAGTTGGAGCGGGTCGGGTTCTACTAACCAGCCCAATCCGGTTCGGGTCGGAGGCCAAGTCATCTCAAATGCCCTAAATCAACCAGCTAGGGCTTCAAACGACGATCAAACGTGGATGACGGCCACGAAAGGGGGATCTGGAACCGTCAATACACACGGTGGTGCTGGACCCACGACGGAGAGTCAAGGGAGTAACAATCGCCGCCTCTCGCCAGCTGAAGTCAGAGAACGGCAAGCCAAGGGATTGTGTTTCACCTGCAATGAACGGTGGAACCCACAACATAGGTGCCCGTTCAGGCATCTTCAAGTGATGATAGTCGAGGACGATGACCGTGCTGAGAGAGATAAACCGGTGGAAGGGTTGACGATCCTCGAGGAAACAGATCCACAAGGAGGAGACGAAGACGTAACTCCTCAGCTCTCGATGCAATGTTTGTTGGGGCTCTCTTCAAGCCAAACACTCAAAGCATGGGGGGAGATTCGCGGGACAGGCGTCGTTGTGATGATTGACTGTGGGGCATCGAGCAACTTTATAGAGAGAGGAGTGGCTGAGCGGCTGAAGCTACCAGTTACAGAGACCCATACGTATAACGTAGAGGTGGGAGATGGTCACAAGATTTGTTGTCAGGGGGTGTGTAAAGAGGTGAGTCTTTCACTTCAAGGAGCAAAGATCACCCAAGATCTTTGCATTTTCGATCTGGGTAGCGCGGATGTGGTGTTGGGCTTGGAATGGCTCACTCAGCTTGGGGATATAAGAGCCAACTTCAAGGACTTAGTTCTGAGATTCATGCAAGGAGAAAAAGAGGTTATAATCAAAGGAGATCCATCCTTGTTTCGCTCCGAAGCCTCCCTCAAATCTGTGGTTAAGGCGTTGCAAGACAACGGGCAGGGATTTTTTCTAAAGTCTGAAGAGGAAGAGGATCTAGAAGGTGATGAACCATGGGAGGAATTGGAAGACTGGTTGGTTTGGTTCGAAGATGTCTTCATGAAGAAAAAAAGGACTGCCACCAAAGAGGGATCATGACCATGCAATCAATCTGAAACCAGGGAGCACGGTGCCAAACATTCGGCCCTACAGGTACCCACATTATCAAAAGTCTGAAATAGAAAACTTAGTGGCTGAGTTGTTGGGGGATGGGTGGATTAGACACATCACCAGCCCCTACTCCAGCACCATGATCTTGGTAAAAAAGAAGGATGGGAGCTGGAGGGTCTGTGTTGACTACAGAGCCCTGAATAAATTGATTGTGCCTGATAAGTTTCCCATCCCAGTCGTGGATCAACTGTTAGATGAGTTGGGTGGTTCAAAAATTTTTTCCAAGCTCGATCTGAAATCTGGGTTCCATCAGATCAGAATGAGGGAAGAGGATATACCAAAAACCGCGTTTAGAACACACCAAGGGCATTACGAATACTTAGTGATGCCCTTTGGGTTAACTAACGCACCTTCCTCCTTTCAGGCTCTTATGAATGACGTCCTTCGCCCATTCTTGAGGAAGTTCGCATTGGTATTTTTCGATGATATAATGGTTTACAGTAAGGGAAGAGCTGAACATCTGGAGCACCTACGTCTGATCTTCGAGGCCCTAAGGTCTAGTTCCTTGGTGTGCAATTGAAAGAAATGTAGCTTTGGAAAAAGTCAGATGGAGTACTTGGGCCATATTATCATAGGCCAAGGTGTCAGTGCAGATCCGAGCAAGGTTAAGGCTATGCGAGGATGGCCAACACCTAAAAATATAAAGGGGCTAAGAGGTTTCTTAGGCTTAACGGGATACTATAGGAGGTTTGTGCAAGATTATGGGAAAATTGCAAAACCGTTAACGGAGTTGCTTAAAAAAGATGCTTTTAAATGGACTGCAGAAGCGGAGAAAACCTTTGAACTCTTAAAGGAGAAGATGAGTACCGTTCCCGTTCTTGCATTGCCCAATTTCTCTAAGTTGTTTACGGTTGACACGGATGCATCAGGAAAGGGAATTGGGGCTGTCCTTATGCAGGACAACAGGCCTATTGCTTTTCTGAGTCAGGGGTTCTCCCCACGGGCACAAGGGAAGTCAATCTATGAGAAGGAACTTATGGCCATAGTTTTTGCAGTACAGAAGTGGAAGCATTATTTGATGGGGAGACACTTTGTCATAAAATCTGACCAGAAGAGTTTGAAATTCTTGACGGATCAGAAGGAATTGAATGAGGAACAACAGAAATGGGCAGTCAAGCTAATTGGGTTCGATTTTGAGATTCAATACCATCCGGGCAAGGAGAATCAAGTTGCTGATGCGCTCTCTAGGCAAATGCAATTGTCTAGCATCACTAGATTGCAGCTGCCGCTTTTGGAGGACTTAGAACTGGAATTACACAACGACAGTAAGATGAGGAGCATTATTCAAGCGTTGTTAATTGGCAGTGACGCTCCTCAAGGATTTAAGTTGCTTGAAGGCAAGTTGTACTACAATGAGAGGTTAGTTTTGCCTAAAAACTCTAAGTTCATCCCTGTTTTACTACATGAGTTCCACGATTCCAGTCTTGGGGGGCATTCTGGGTACTTTAGAACCTATAAAAGGTTGGGTGGGCTGGTTTACTGGGAAGGGATGAAGGGCTGTGTCAAGGAGTATGTGGCTGCATGTATTATTTATCAGCAAAATAAAGCACAAAATCTGTCCCCAGCAGGGCTGTTGCAACCTTTACCTATTCCCGAAAAAGTGTGGACTGATATTTCCATGGATTTTGTGGGCGGGCTGCCTAAGTCTATGGGGTTCGATACCATATTGGTGGTTGTTGACCGAATCACGAAATATGCGCACTTCCTGCCCCTTAAGCATCCATATACGGCCAAAGATGTTGCTGACTTGTTCATCAAGGAAGTAGTAAGACTTCATGGGTTCCCAACAACCATTGTTTCAGATAGGGATCGAATCTTTATGAGCTCTTTTTGGACAGACCTATTCAGAAGTGCCGGAACTAAGTTGCACTACAGCACGACTTACCATCCACAAACTAACGGGCAAACGGAGGTAGTCAACCAGTGTTTAGAGGTGTACTTACGTTGTTTCTGTGGACCTAAGCCGAAGATGTGGCTTAAATGGGTTCCTTGGGCTGAGTTTTGGTACAACTCCACCTACAAGGATGCCACCGGTATGACACCTTTCAAGGCCCTCTTTGGCCGAGATCCCCCACATCTGTTCAAGGGAGAAGGGTTTGCATCTACCGTGGATGCCCTGCCCAATTCTTTGACTGCCAGAGACAATATTTTGCTAGAGCTGAAGCACAATTTGGTCCTAGCCCAGAATCGAATGGCTGTCCACGCCAATCAACATAGAAGGGACATCCAGTTCGTTCCCGGTGACTACGTCTATCTACGTCTCCAGCCTTATAGGCTTAAAACAATTGCAAGGCGTGTTAATGAGAAATTGAGTCCCCGATATTATGGTCCCTATATTATCTTAGAGAAGATTGGAGCGGCTGCATATAAATTACAATTGCCCAGGAGTTGTCAAGTCCATCCGGTTTTCCACGTCTCCTTGCTCAAGAAGGCGGTCACTCCGGTTCCTAATGCACAACCCTTGCCTGAGATCCTTTCTGAGAATTGGGAATTGATTGTGGAACCTGAAAAGTTGATCCAATGGAGAAAATCCAACACCGGGGAGCTGCAGGTGCTGCTCAAGTGGCATCAGCTGCCAGAATTTGAAAATACGTGGGAGTCATTTGCTGTCATAAATAGGCAGTTTCCTCACTTCCACCTTGAGGACAAGGTGCTTGCGTTGGGGGGCAGTATTGATACAACCCAGCCCAAACCTACTCAGGTTTATAAAAGAGACAAGCACAGGAGAAATTGGGCTTCAACTAAAATGGATCAGGGCCCAATTGTCACTGAAGCAAGGGATGCAAGGGAAGGTGACTCAGCAAAATCAGTTGCAATAAACCTTGTGCGTGTGACTCCACGTGAGGAAGAAGGGAATAAAGGGCATGCTGATGTGAGAGGAAGGATCATCTAGAATCAGAAACAAATCAAGACCTTGGGAGAGAGTGGAGCCTCTCCAATTGTTCCACAACTATCTTTCTTTTCCTGCAACTTTACTTTTCTGTTGTTGGGATGTTTCCTGTTGAAAATAGGAGCTGATTGTTTCTGTTGGACAATTTGCCTTGCTATTTGGTTTTGAAGTTGTAATAGAAGCGTGATTTTTCCCAGTCATAATACCAGAATTGACGTATTTCCTTTTTTAGAGCTGTGTTGATCTCTGATTTGAACTGATTATTGGTTGTTTGAATTCGGTCCGTAACAGACCCTTACCACAATGATAGAACTAGCCAGACATATTCATGTCTGACAAAATAAAAGTAAAAGAAATTGACATTCAGAACCTAGAAGAGAAAATGAAGATGAAGATATTCCGTCTTGATCGATCGAATCCTTGAATCTCCAAGAAGCTCCCAAGATTCTCCCTCTCTTTGTTGTTTTTCTCTTTCTTGTCGTCAAAAAAGTCCTCCTCCTCCCTTTGTTTCTGGTCCTTTTATTAAGTTTTAGGAAAACCTAATCTCACTTGCCCTCCAATTGGGCCCTTTTTAGCGTAATTCGCATTAATTTGGAATAAAATTTATATCGCCCACGCACCGTGCATGAGAAAACAGTGCTGAATCTGTCAACGGCGCTCCGCGCGCCACCTCCCGCGCACCGTGCACCAAGATACAGGGTCAAATTGCATAAAGTGGTGCACCGTGCGCCAGGTCCCTCGCACCGTGCGCCAGCCGGAAAATCTGACTTCTCTCTTTCGCGTACTTTTGTGGCGTTTTCTGCTATTAAATCACATAAATTGAGTGATAGAATGATTGAGAAGGAATAATCAATATTTCTTGCATTTATGACTTATTTTCACAAATTTATGATTAATTCCTTGCTTCTTTTAAGTTAGAAAGCATCATATGCTAGACGCATATCAATATATATTCAATTCTCACTTGTATTAAAAAAAAGTGAGGTAAAACATGAATGTGCAAATTTTGGATTCTTGAGCATAATAAATTATTTATACGACTTGTTAATTCAAGGGTTCGCTTTTTCTACATTAAACCCAATACAACGTCATTTTGGAGCAGAAATCATGGTGTTTTTATAATTTTAATTTATTTCAGAGTTATAATAGTCTTTATATTTATAATTTTTTAAAATTTCAATACCAAAACGACGTCGTTTTGGAAATAAATGCAGTTAATTTATCTGCATTAACTGCACAAACATTTTCCCCTTAATTTAATGGGAAGAGTTTTTGTCATTTTAAAAGATATAAGCTTGTGTCATTTTAAGTAAAAATACCGTGTTTTATTGCATATTTAATAACTTTTTATATTCTATATCTTTCTCAAAATTAGAAAAGAGACGAAATATTATGAAGGAGAGAAAAGGTACACAACTACCAAAACACAATGCTTAGTTTCACTTAAAATTATACATGTTTGTATCATTTTCCTAATTAAAAAAATAATGTTTAGATGTAAAGAACCAATTTAACCCAAAAATTTAAGTTATTGGGTGAGGCTAACACGCCCCTCACACGAGAACACGAGAGTCCACTGAGCGGCGGTGATGATTGAACCCGTGACACGAGGCTCTGATACTATGTAAATAATCAATTTAACCCAAAAGCTTAAGCTGTTAGGTGAGACTACGTTAATGGTTTTGTATATCTCAACACAGACAGGTTTGTTATGGATATGGACTTGTTATGACTTATGAGAAATAAAAAATATTAAAAATAAGTGATTTCATCTAATATTTATCAGGAGTATAGATTATATAAAATCGGACATGGGATTGCTCAAAATTTAGATGCAATTGTTGCTAGCTCATGAATTCCACGGACGGAAAAGAAAAGGACGATAAATCAGAAACGCCAGTGAAAGTCAACCTTTTGTGTAGAAAAATCATCAAATGGCTCCATCAAGACTTGGCTTCTGTTTTGCCAAATAGATGAGATGATAGATTATAGCACTTTGTTTCTACTACACTCCACATGCCCGTGGAACGTGGTCCATTTCTAACAGCCTCTGCTAACGGGTGAAAAAAAAAAATCTGAGCTTTTGGTGTACGTGATCAACTCATCAAGTTAGGGCTTTTCTTTTGACTATTAACAATGCAATACTTTTAAATAATATCAATATTATTGTATATTATAATAAACTAATGAGGTAATAACGTGTCTAATTGCCGGGGAACTTTGAAGGAGAATCATATCTGCGCTTCTAGGTACCCATGTATATTGCACGATATAAACAATGGGATAAATAAATCTCATGTTATAGGAATAGCCCTCTCTCATGTTAGTGAGAACTCGATTTCCGTTGTGTGAGAGAAAAGCTACTCTCATGTTGCATGAGAAAATGAGAAAATGCAACCCAAAAACAATTTCAATTAATTAAATTAGTCGAATGGCGTTATTGTTAAACCCAGATGTAATTATCTGTGGAAAAGAAGGTCGTTTCAAGCAAATAAAAGTTTGAATCGCAAGCAATAAACATCATGAAAGTTTCCAACAATCAAAGCACAAATTAAAAACAATCTAGAACAAAGATAATAGCAATTTTTATTATAATTTAAAAACTCGACAATTAAAATTTGAAAACCAAACAACATGAAATTGAACTGGGCAAAAACCATAAAACAAAACATAAATTCTATCAAACGAGAAAGGGGTTGGGCGGAAGACAATTTGGAGATTAACATCTCCAAATTGCAACAACTTTGATTAAGGCATTATTAATCCCTGAGCCGTTTGTTCCTGGCTGTTCCATCCACAGCCACAGGTGCCTTCCCTTTGTTCCTGGTGCTGGCAGCTGGTCCATCATCAAGCGATGGCGATGGTACCATTTCAGCCTTCCCTAGTTGAGCCATCTTCTCCTTGATTTCTTCCATTTGCTGATCAATCACGTTTGCCAGATCTTTGAGCTCAGCCTTGGTTAAATTGTCAGGGATCTTCCCCGACTTAAGATATTGGAACATGCGAAGGGTCTTCTCCTTCTGCCTATTCTCTTCCCTTATCTTCTCCAGCCGCTTCTTGGCCTTCCGGATCATTTGACTCAGGTAACTCTCCGGCTTCATCATGTTTCTTCTCCGCTCAACTTCAGGCACCTGCGCGAACCTGGACAGCACCTTTTTTACCCCCTCTTGGGAAGGCCAAATATCTGGCTGACGAGCATTAGGCTTGTACACTATAGCACATGCCTCAACCCCATCAACGGTGCATATCTCATTCAGCTTCTTCATCATACCGTTCTTCTTTTTCTTGTATGTTGCCTTCCTCACGGAGTCATTGACCTTGAATGCGAGCTTCACTCTCTTTCTAGCCATGGCGGTAGCAGCTAGTGAGCAGAAATAAAAACTGTGGGAAAGAAAAAGTTATACCTTGTGGTTTTCTTGCTCCGAGCAATCTCTTCTTTATATAGACCCATTCGAGACCCCTAGATTAATTTTAGATTAAACCCTTGGTTGCAGCATTAATGGTGCACCGAATACTAATATGGTTGTGTTATAATGTTTGGGCCTATCTAACAATTGGTAATCAAAAGGGTGCGGCTGAGTAAAATTTCAAGTTTTCATGTCCTTCCATCCATGGAGATCGAATAAAGCAAATCTGGCATTTTTTTAAAACTACGAAATTTACAATATGAGTAAGCAATTAATGGATTTGAGCCCGTGGTGGGGAGGAGTGGTAGCTATTAGGAAATTTTTTAATTAGATTCGATAAATTATAATTGGACATTGTTATGTTAGGATTCTCATTAAATTCATGATGGTATAATTTATTTCTATAAATTAATAAAAATTATTAATTGTGTAATTATAACAAATTCACATAACCAAGGCAACTCCTATAGATGTATTGGCATATTCGTGCACCATTAGTTTTCAGTATATGACAATGAAGCATTATATTTTTCCGAAGAACTACGCGGAGCAATAAAAATAAGAAGTTCAATTGGAGGTAGTTTGAAATTTATTTGTCTAGCAAGGTATTCCGAGATTATTCCAAGTTACGACTTCAAACATCAAAGAAAAATATATTATAAATAATAATGACATGTTAAAGAAATATATCTTTTAAGAGGGAATCCAGTAATAATTTTTGTTAGATACATAATTTAATTAAAGAAAATGTAATATTCGTGTATGTAAATGATTCTTGCAATAAATTTAAATGTTACCATATTAAATCCAAGAGGGAGGATAAGAAAATCTACCTAACTTTGCAACAATATTCCAATTTATTTCCTTAAATTATGAAAAAGTTTAGATATGATAATTAATAAATCCTGAAATGATATTTACTGCCATACTTGTAATTGGGACATATAATTAGATATCATGTTTCCAAAATTATGTAACTATTAATGCTGAAATCCAATAGATACATTGGTAAATATTTGATTACTGATTTATTGATGATTCTCTTCTAAGAGAGGAAAATTATCTCCCTGATTTGATTGATTCTCCACCATATAGGAACCCAATACCCTTTTGCATTAAGCTTGTGAATCTATGGATCTTTTTCCGTTATATCATTTCCAACATTTTTACCTTCATCAAAGTATGAGTTTCAATATCATACTTCGCCAAAATACAATTATTAAAATAATATGGGTGAGCCCAAAATCTTTTGCAATGACTTTCTTTATTTGCCATCATGAAACATGCTTCAAATGGCATGAACTAGTAAAGATTCTTGCTGTCATGGAAACTCATCTCTTGAGAATTAGAGGTTTCTGCATTGTAACTAATCAAAAGTATTATACTTAACACCCAATCAACAATTCTAAGCCCCAATAAAATCATATGAAACCGTAGTTGTATTTTGGGGAACAACTTTTAATCATTCTGGAAGTGATTACTTTAAGATTTTCATATTCTACAATATTAGTATCCCTACTGAAAAATGTCACAAGAAGGAATGAATCCATACTATTAACAAACCTCAAGTTGGGGTCAAAGACTGCATCCTTTATCAATTAATAATGTGGAATGAATACTGTACCCAAAAAAATAAAATAATGTGGAATGAAAAAAGAGAAGAAAAAAAAAAGCCCAACTCTGTCATAAGAAAGTATGATCGATCCCTACTAAATCCTCAAGAAAGGAAGAATGACTATTTTCTATGGTGAAACTTAATTCGACAATACAGGATAATCAAATGCAATGAATTCCAAAATAATATCAACGGTAGTATGGCTATATTTCCTACCATATTCAAAAAATTGGGTTAAAAATGAATAATTTGCATAGAACCTTTAGAAGCCATTAGCATAAATGAAAATGACATATGCATTCCAAGGTTCACAAAGTTGCCTCTTTTTGTCAACGAGAATGACAAATCAAAATAGCCACATCACCCAGCACAAAAAAATCTAGAATTCCAGCACATATTGAGGGTCTTTTTGAAACGCATAAACCCTAACTTGTAAATTCAATAGCATAAATTGAAAATGAAAATTTCTTTTCTCATTATAAGCCTTGTGACACTGACGCCGACGTTGATAGAGAGGTTGAGGGGGAGGAGCTTTGATGGGTGTGGAAGTGTGAAGAAGCTGCAACGTCTTGGAAAAAAGCATAAACAGTGGAAAAGCTGCAAGTCAAGAAAAAAACACAGAGAAATGAAATTATGGAAAAGAAAAAGGGGTCACGTACATTGTGGCACCAACTCTAGCTCGTGAAAGAGGCCGACACCAAATCAAAAGCCGATGAAGAGGGTTGAGGGCGTTCTTTGGAGAAGCAACAATGTCAGGGGAAAAAAGTAGAAATAAATTACTGAAGAGTAAATGCGTCACGTGCTTACTTTTTCACGTTAGTCTCTTACCGTTAGATTGAAGTAGGATTAATGGTCCAGATGGAGTGTAAGATTAAAAATCTTACACTGGTGTAAGATGATCCTACCTCTACATATATATATGGGTCAGGATCATTTTACACCAGTGTAAGTTACACTCTTAATCTTGTTCATTGATCTCATTTATATCTAAGGGCTCAAATTTTTTAGTAATGTGAGCCATTGGATACAAGTGAATCAATGGTCAAGATTGAGTGTAAGACTTCTGACTCTTACAACAGTGTAAGAATATCATGCCTCTATATATATATATATATATATATATATTGTGTAGATAATCTATTGGTTATGAATAAGAAGTTTGGTAATAAAAGGGTGTGTCTTTTCGTCGACAAACAGATGTATCTTTTCATCCTAGATGATGTGTTGTTTCATCTTAACGGATGTGTTGTTTCATCCGAACGGACATGTTGTTTTATCCTTGAGTGGATGTCTTTTCTTGTCCAACGGATGTGTTGTTTCATCGTCCAATAGGTGGCTTTTGAGACGTGACCCTACGTTTTCTATATATAGACCCTGACTTGTTCAGCAAAATATTAATCCAAAATTTTCCTGCACTAATACTCTGCTGGAATTTTTCCTCCTTCCGGTTTGCATTTTCCTTTTCGATTTCGGTCTAGTTTCCTCTGGCATATTGTTGTGTTCGTTTGAGCTGTTGACTGGTAGTGCCACCACTCTTTAGAAGAAATCAGTTCTATCCTGATAGACAAGTTTCCATCAACCTTTGGCATCAATGAGGGGGCAAATTGTCTTAAGGAGATACGTTCTGTGGGCTTGGATTTTAATTCCTCTTCTGATATATCATTCTGCTTGTTTCATCATCTGATTTCAAGTAAGTCTGTTTTTAATATTTATAATTACACAGTGATAATTCTGATCATCTACCCCTTCTGTTCTTTACATGGGTTCAAACCTCTAGTGATTTAATATCACCCACTGTCTTCAATAACAATAATTCTATGAAATACTATTGGCCATAATAGTGCATGGCAACGCAGAACCTGAGGCAAAGTTTTGAGAGATGCTAGCTCCAAGACCGTTTGTAATGCTGGCAACGCATGGTAACATGACACTATATGCACCGTTTTGAAAGATAGATCTTGCATTCCTTAGAAATGGCATTACACCAACCGTGATAGTTTCATGTGATATACTGAAAATGGTACTGACTAAGACGCGTCCAGAGATGCAGTGGTGGTCCAGGTTCACATTTGAGTCCGGGCCAAAAAATTATTTGTTTATTTATTTTTCTTAGTTTTGTTAGTTCATATCATAATATATTTAAATTGGAGAATGATCTGTCTACAATTTTTTTTTATAATTTTTTGCAAATTATCTTATATACTCTCGGAAATACATAGTAATCTAGTGTACTTCCCCGTCGAAAATACATAGTAATCTAGTGTACTTCCCGGAGTACATAGTTTAGTTTATAAATAAAAAGTTTATAAATATAACACTCTCCATTTAAATTATATTAAATACAGAGCACCTGAGCAGGCAGTACCAAGAAGAATTATAATTTTATTAAATATTTTTTAATTTTACAAAAAATATGAATTATAATTACCCAAATCTCTTACAAGTGAAGAAGACGAGGATGCATGTCTGGCTGCTGAGCCTTATGACGATCAGTCAAATAGTGAAGATGATGATGAAGGTAACCCATCCACAACACCGACGATAGTGGGAAACACCACTCAAGGATTGTCATCAATAGTCCCGACGATAATCCATCCACTGGCTAGAGAATAAAATGTAGGGATTTCGTACTTCTACAACCCACAGTACAAGGAGTCCACCATGTACCTCACACACGGAGTTACCATCTTGAATGTGGCCTGACATGCTCAGAGATTACCGTCTCATGTGGAATACCCCATATACATATACATATGGAAAATGCACTATATAATAATCCAGCTCAACAACATATCCAATACTCATAACATATACATATATAATCCCATAATCCATCTCAACAGCATATCCAATACTTATAACATATGATAACTTGTTGGCTAAATATGGTGTTAAACATAAGGTTGCTACACCTTATCATCCACAAACAAGTGGCCAAGTAGAGGTTTCTAACAGGGAACTAAAGAGGATTCTAGAGAAGACTGTTGGGAATTCTTTGAAGGATTAGTCTAAGAGGTTGGATGATGCACTATGGGCGTACAAGACTGCTTTTAAGACTCCTATTGGTATGTCCCTTATCAATTGGTATTTGGGAAATCTTGTCATTTACCTGTAGAGTTAGAACATAAAGCTTTTTGGGCAATCAAATCTACCTCCAAAGTGTCCTCCATAGTCTGACGCATGGCAGTGCCACAGGATCTCATGAACTTCAAATTCTGGCACACACCTTCTTATAATTCCATCAGCACACTGGAAGTACAAGTAAGGATCATCCCAATAAAATCTCCTTGCATCTCTAAGGAACTTCTTCTGTTGTTGTCTGGTAAGGTTGGGTGGCAGCTCTTTTATCACTTTGTAATTGGCAATATCTGCAAACCAAGGAGGTAGGAATATAGCCATTACTTTTTCATCAGGAAAATGATCATTTATTTCTTTCTCGGGACCATCCTGTAATTCTTTTTCCTGAATTCGTGACAAATGATCTGCCACTTTATTCTCCACTCCAGCCTTATCTCGAATCTCCAAGTCAAACTCTTGTAATAAGAGCATCCACCTGAGCAAACGAGGCTTTGCATCCTGCTTATTCATCAAATACTTGATAGCAGAGTGGTTAGTAAACACTATCACCTTGGAACCCAACAGATAAGATCTAAATTTGTCTAATGCATATACTACTGCTAGCATTTCTTTTTCAGTGGTGGCATAATTTACTTGTGCCTCATTTAAAATTTTGCTAGCATAGTATATAACATGTAACAATTTATTCTTCCGTTGGCCAAGGACAGCACCTATAGCATAGGCACTAGCATCACACATGAGCTCAAAAGGTAAATTCCAGTCAGGAGCTACTAGAATGGGAGCTGTAGTGAGCTTTTCTTTCAACAGATTAAAAGCTTCAAGGCATGCATCATTAAATTGAAACTCAGAATCTTTTTCTAAAAGTTGGCTTAAAGGTTTAGCAATTTTAGAAAAATCTTTTATGAATCTCCTATAAAACCCAGCATGTCCTAGAAAACTCCTAATACCAGTCACATTATTAGGAGGAGGCAATTTCTCAATTAACATCAATTTGGCCTCATCTACCTCAATCCCTTTTTTAGATTCCAATACTTATAACATAAACAGATATAATTCCATAATCCAGCTCAAACGCTTATCCAATACTCATAACATAACAAATATAATTTTCAGAAAACATACCATGCACATAAACCAATCCCCCATGGGATTTGGCAGAACAAGCAACGAATAAAATTGAGAGTCAAAAGCTTACCTGTCAAGCTAGATCCTCCCTCACAACTCGGTGTCCACAGGGACACAAGTAATAACAAGGTCCAGCAAAGTCAAGGATCTGTTTCTATAACATTCACATCATCAATATCCATAGTCTAGAATTTCATTGCATTAGGACCAACGTTTCCTTTTTTGTTTAATGATTATCGACTTCTCCCAAAGCCTTGGGTTATTTCATTTTTATCACTTGAACACTTCTATGACAAGCCCACACTGATCCATTAAGGTCCTATATTGTATTTAAGGCTTCCCAACTTTTTAAAATTGATTTTAGGCTCAATCTACCAAAAGTATTCGAATACTCCTCGATAAGTATTCGAATACTTCTTGTTCTCAGAAAAGTATCCCAATACTTTCACTAAAGTATTCGGATACCAAAAGTATTCCAATACTTTTACTAAAGTATTCCAATATTTTTACTAAAGTATTCGAATACCAAAAGCATGCCAATACTTTTACTAAGGTATTTGAATACCATCAAGTATCCCAATACTCCACGATAAGTATTTGAATACCAAAAGTATCCCAATACTTTTACTAAAGTATTCGAATACTGTCATTCCCAGAAAAGTATCCCAATACTTTTACAAAAGTATTTGAATACCAAAAGTATCCCAATATTCCACAAAAAGTATTCGAATACTTTTTAGACAGAATGGAGAAACTCTAATGGTTTATGCATAAACTTGATTTTAAGGGTTCCCCAATGGTTATAAGTCTAATTTCTACACAAACATAGATTAACAACCCTTAACTTGAACAATCAAAGTTCTTCTTTTTAAGCACTCACACAAGCTATGTTCATGAAATTTCAAAGGAAATGAACACGAGTTACCTTAAGGCTTGTGAAAATAGAAAAATAAGGTGTCTTGAATCTGTTCTCACCACCCTACAACTCTGACTCAACAAGACCATGAATTTGGTCTACCATCAAGGTTATTTCCTACATAAAATGGCTTCTTGAAGCACCAAAGTGAGTTAAAAAGGTCTTCACACTCCCAACCCAAGAAGTCAACACTCAAACCTCACAAAACAGTGGCTACAACTCAGAAAGAATGTGTCTTCTCCCTCACAAAGCTTTCTCTCAAGTGTTTACAAGATCGAAGAGGAGAAATCAAGAGTAAAATGGTGCCTTGGGTGTTTTTCTTGCAAGGAGACCTATGGAATAGTGTGGGAGAAGATGGCAGCCAAGAAGGAGGTGGAATGCAGCTATGCTGAATTATAATTTTTGACCTAGGGCTGTGTGCAAATTCCTATTTATAGATGCACTTAATTAATCCATTGATATTAGTTCTAATAGATCCGCTAATCATTTTTTTACCAAACTTAATATTCTCAACCTAGACATTTTTTAGAAATTATCATATTTTTATTATAATTTTTCGAACACTTTTTTGGTACGCATTTTATACATAGCCGGTATTAGTTCTGACATCACTACTCATTATTTTTTCCCCAAACTTGATATCCTTGACCTATATATTTTTCTAGAAATATCTGTATTTTTATTATAATTTTTCGGGATACTTCTTCGGTTCACATTTATACTGTGAAGCAGAACCAATATTTGCACTTTTCATCCAAAAAGTGACTTTAAGCATTATTCAACTTTCTAAATAATTATCTTGTCATAATTATGCATAATCTTTATCAAATCCATACTCGGGCATCGATAATCTCATTTTATTAATTACTTAGCGATGCAGGTTCTTACATATAGTATTGGTGGGGTCAGAGGATATTTCTTTATCTCTCCTAACACCATTTTACATTCCTTTCCCATCCAAATTCGGCCTCCTTTTTCAGGAGTTTGAAGAAGGGGAGAGACTTCTCCGCAGACCTTGGTAAAAATCTTGTCAGGGCAGCTGCTGGCCGCACTATTAGCTGTTGACTTTTCCTTTTATTCTGGGGTTCCATCATTTCTAGGATGGCTCTGCATTTGTCGGGGTTAACTTCAATTCCCCTATTTGTAAGCATGAAGCCCAAAAATTTACCTTCTAGCACCCGAAATGTGCATTTGGCCAAGTTTAATCTTTTGCGCCGAGTAGAAACTTATGAATTTTTAAGTGATTGTATGAGATATTTGGGCGACTCCATATTTGTCCGAAGCAAGATTTTCATGATAAAATGCCTAAAAGTTAGAATACACAACCATGACAATCCTCTCTTCTAACAATCCAGGTTCGTTTTTTGTTCATCGTTGCAATTTTACCTGTTTAAGCTCGTTCGATTAATTCAATGATTTACGTCGTTATTCCAATTTCGCGGATATTGATTTTCTAGTTTGATTTGTCTGTCTGTTTTTAAGAATATACTAGTATGTGGATTGTGTTTATTGAATTCAATTCCGGAGAGTAATAGAGCATTCTTCCTTATTGTATTTATTATTTGGGGTAAATTTTGTTCCTTATTTATAGTTAACCGTGATACGAATATGCCATTTCGCAATTGGAAGGGGTCTTGTATACTTGGCCGTTGAAACACTGTCTAGCTATTGGAAAGGAAATATGAGCTTGTTAAATCCCTGTTTGGTTTGTGAAAGACTCTTGTCTTTCACCAATCATAATCGATTAATTATAGGAAATAATTGTTTTTTTTTTTTCAAAAATCTCTTACGAAGTCGCAAAATAAAAGTGATTAATTCTGGAAAATAAGTTAATTTAAACTCGCAATTCTTTTGATAATTTTTTTCTTTATTTTTCATATAATTTTTTTTGTTTCTACACAAAATTCTTTAATCTTGTAACCAATATGTGAAGATGGGTAAGAAGCATTACTCTGATGCCATTGATTGCTACACAAGAGCAATCAATCAGAAAGCCTTGAGTGACCCCGAAAACTCTATTCTTTTTGCAAATAGAGCTTGAATTTGCTGCTAGGAAATCATAGACATGCTCTCACTGATTCTCTGGAGGCACTCAAGTTGTGCCCCTCTCTATGTAGCACCGACACTGACACGGGACACGTGACACGATACGACACGACACTCCGACACGTTAATTCTAAAAAATATTAGATTTCGACACGATAGGACACGTTTTGATATTAAATAATGTTTTTAATTTATGTGGTGTATATTGTATTTAATATTCAATAATTTAATAAAAAAATGAATCTAAACTGCATAAATCTTGCAAAAAAGCTGATATCTCAAATATTTATATTAAACTCAATAAAATAGTAATCGTAATTCAACGAATCTAATAATTGGAACTAAAAACTCAACGCAATGTAACATTTAAACCTTTTTTTGAATTTCTATAACGTGTGTTGGAGTGTCGGGGAGTGTCGAAGTGTCTGTACACGACACGTTTTTGTGTGTTGGCCCCTCTAATATAAAGGTGCTTACTTTATGTGTGTTGGGGTTTTTTGTTTGCTCTTGTAATTCATTGGTTTGATGTATGAAAGTATGGCAACTATGATTAGGCAATTTATAGAGCTGCCAAAGCATCTCTTGCACTAGATTTGCTGGCTGAAGCACAAGACCATTGCCAAAAGGGTCTTCAGTTGGACCCCAATAATGAGGAATTGAAGAAGCTTGAGAAGCAGATTGGTATGAAGATATCAGAGAATGAGAAGCATGAAGCTGAAGTCTCTAAAGTTGTTGCAGAGACAAAGGTATAAACTTTGAACTGTTTTATTATGTGCTTGATGTCTTAATAGTTGGTTTTGAAAATTATCGAGAAGTAAATATTTTAAACTTTGGCTTGAAATAGCTTCTATACTTTCTATTATAGCAAGTAGTTTATGATGAAAACTGAATTGAATCTCAATGCTTCTAAACTTTGGCTTGAAATAGTCCTATAAGAAACTTGCACTGGTTAGAATTGAATCTCAATGCTTCTGTTAAACTTTCTTCTTCTTAGAACCACTTTTTTTTTCTTTTAAATTCCCTTCACATGTCCCTTCCCAAAATCACCCTTTTCATGATTGAAACAACCCAATTATAAAGCACTTCTTTTTTGCTTTATATGATATGACTTTATTTGTTCATATTGATGTCATGATTGTTATATATAGTCTTATGATTGAATTCTAATTATTCTGTATTGATGTCTAGGATGTGCTTACTATTGGCCTTGGCTGGATAATTTTTGGTGGGCTACCATTTGATTTTATGAGTGCTCTTGTCCTTGCTCGTGTTCCTGATAGAGTATATATATGTGTATATATATTGGTAGAACAATTGAGTATATTTAATCTTCAAAAAAAAAAATTGAGTGTATTTTTACTGTTTATATAATGTGTTTTGATTTGGTTTCAGTGGAATGTAACTGGTCAATTTCTCTGTTTTGCTGGCTCTGGTTTATACGCCTACTATAAGCTCGTTGGTAAATAATTTTCTCAATTCCTTTATATGAAGTTTTTTCCAATTAGGGAAAGCCATTTGCTTCAGTCAGTTGGTCATCACTGCATCCCTTAAAAAGGGAGAAGAATCTGAATCAAACTCAGATCTATGGAACTTGTGACTGATCTATATATTTAGGAAGTTTTGCTGAGTGACAAGTTGACATACAAACATTTTCTGGAGAATCAGACTAGACCTATTGTCATGGCTTTAGTGTATTCAAACCTTTGTTGATTTAGTAGTTTGTTCACCCATTGCATTGTAACTATTAAGAAGGATTGTAATTTTATTGCAAATTCATAGTGGAGAGAGAAATTTTTGGAGATTAAATTTGTATATGGTTCTTTAATAACTTTGGTATCATATGGTTATTAAGAATACTGAAACGTAAGATACATATGGTTTTTTCTTATGATTTTTTTTGTATAAAATCTTTAAATTTTGTATATTAAAATTTAATAAAACCATATGTATCTTACGTAAGATACATATGGTTTTATTAAATTTTTAAAAATTTAATATTTAAATTTTTAATAACCACATACAAAACTATAAGATAACAATACTGCATGAATAGTTATCAATATTTAATAACTTTTAGTTTTTAATTTCATTTATACATCTCTTTGGTTTTTTTATTTTTGAAAACCAAGTTCTATTTAGATATGTATTCAAATATTTGGAATGAATTTTTTTTATCCTTTTGAATCTACCTGATTTTTTAAAAGAAATGTAAAATTTTAAATGACTTTTTTTTTAAAAAAATTTCAACAAATTTGTGGGGGTCTTAAACCTCCAGAAATTGAAACATTTGTGGGGGGTCTGAAGCCTCCAAAAAATATTTCAACAAATTGTGGCGTTGCACATAAAGACCCCACAGTTGTGGCGTGGGCAAAACAGAGGTTATTGAGGATGCCACAAATGTACTTTGTGGTGGTCAAAGATCCCCACAATATGAAAATATGTCCCCCACAAAATGCTTGAATTTTTGTAGTGCAAGGCTCTAATCCATTGGGGTCTTTTTCTATAGCAAGCTTTAAGGTCAAGAATTATACGTCAGAGAATTTGTAAGACTATACCTAGAACATACAAATTCTAGAAATTAACCAATCGGATTCAAGCATACAATATTCCTATTAGCATGAAAAAATATATTGCTCATTCACAATTGATCAGGTCATAAACAAGACTATCAATTAAAACAAATTAATTGCCTAAAAGAAATACAGATGATAATTGTACCAAAGATTAAATAGCGTTTAAGAACCCATTGGTTCCGTCTCTCCCTAACTACATAAAGGACTTTAGCCTAACATATTTAAGAAAACTAAAGAAAGAGATTAAAAGAAACTAAAATTCATAAAAGAAACATAGAACACCTGCTCTCCACGGTGAAGCTTTGATCATTTCTCCGCTCCTTAGGTTCAGAACGGAGCTTCTCTGCCTCCTAAGTCATCTATGGCCGCCTCCTAGCCTTTCTTTGTCACGTCCCAAAATTGAATACACAACCCTAATTTCTTCTTTTTAAAGAAATAAGAACCGGGCTTTTTAATCTGGATAAGGCATGTTGAGGAGCTCGCCTCAGCCAGCAAATATTAACTTGTCGCTTAATTGCTCGCTGAAAATGGCTTAATAGCGAGGGATGAACGATTCAAAAGAACATTCTCACTGAGCTTGCTTGCTTAAGTGAGCAGGCCAGCGAGCAAGAATTAATTTTTATTTCAATTCCTTATTTTCTTGATCTTGATTTTCCCAACTGATCCCAACTACCTTCTCCCATCAGATTGGTGATTTCTTAGTTTAAACATGAAACAACATGAAAAGAGATTAGAATCTTATCTAGTGGCTTTTTGACCACTGTAGCCTTTAATTAAAAATTAATTACCAAATTGACCTTGCTTATAAACTATTGCAAAAATTTAACTATTTCAACAAACATAACACTAATATGCTCCTGTTTGATCGTTGACCCCTAAGATACCCGGGTATTGATGTGGATTGTCGAACCCACGCAAATTATTGAGCTTTAGGTTTGTAGTGCTAGGGAAACTCAAATCGTCTCCCAAAGAACGTGCTAGAAATCAAAAATGCTCTGTAACAATAGAATATAAAACGAAAGGGGGATTTTGTTGATTTGAAATTTAAATAAGATCAGAATTGAAATTGGGATTTAAAATCAGAATTAAAAGCAATCAATCTAAAGACTTTGGTTTCATTAATTTATTTCGCCATTGGATAAAAATAAAATAATCAATTTGTGATTAGCCCTAATTGAATTCGGAATCCTCAAGTTCAAATGGAATCCCTCTCTAAACTATCGCCTAGCATTTGGTTGAATACAATATTTCAACTATGAAATCGCAGTAGTTTTAACTTGTTCAACTTACGTTCATCGGGTTAATTAATCTGACCGTTATATCTAATGACAAATTTTTCTTAATAGAATGCAATCACATTATTCAGTTTCAATACCTACAATCGCATGATATTCAACTTGAATTGGAAAAAATGAAATTCATTAAAAAGTTAAAACAGATCATCCGAAATAAACTAACGAACCCTTAATCTTTAGATTGATCAAAGGTGTTTAGCCAAACATCGCGAGGTTAAACATCATTCAAAATAAAATAAAAGGAGAAGAAGAAGATGAAGAGAAAAGAGTGCATAAATTCGAATTTCCAAGAGAAAACTCAAACAATCGTATAACTCAAAATCCGACTACCAAAAGATTTTCTAATTTTTCCCTTAAATAACTCACATTCAGAACGGGTTAGGGTTCCACCACTTCGGCCATACATAAAATAAAAACTTAATAAAATAAAATAAAACATTGTCTTGGGCCCTAAAAACATTGGGTTCTAATTTAATTACAAGTCCAGACGTCAAAATAAATTTCCAAAAAAACATGTCCATCTTGGGCTCGGGTTTCGACCATCTTTCCGTCTGAATTGGGCATTAGATCTGAAATAGCGATTGTAGCCCTTTCTGTTATCTGCAAAACGCAACAATAACGGAGTCAATCGAACGTCTGTAGAGTGATATATGGGCAAAATACGAAAGTAGTGTAAATTTGAAAAATTCTGACGAAGATCAATTAAACCCAGGTAAAATCTAGAAATTCTGATTTAAACCAAAAGACCTTTATTTAACTCAAATAAATCCTAAAAATACTAACCAAAAGTAATAAATAAGTGTAACAATATGCGTTATCAGGTATCCCCATCCCTACCCGGGTATATTTCACGAAATATAATTGTTTTCACACAAGTTGAGTTTTTACTCGGGTAAGGCACTCGGATACCCGGGTATACAGTTATTTACTGGGTAGGGAGGGAGATACCCGGGTATTTGTCGGCCAGAAACCTCAATATCAGTGGGTTTCATTATTATGAGTAATACGTTTTTCCCCCCAAATCTATCTCCCTTGTCATCTCTATTTTGAACCATCATACATGTATTTCATCCTATCATCTCAAAAAGCCTAATGTTGGGAGGACTTTGGCATTACACCTACATATTCCCATTTTTCCTCAAAAATTCGAACCAAAACCCAAATTGAAACCCTAGGCCCAGTTTTCGTGTGAAAGATGAGTTCAAGTCCAAACATGTTTCCTGTAGTTATTTACTACAATGAGAGGCATTTTGAAGGTCCCAGCGGTTTCTGATTTGAAGGAAAAACAAAAACGATGAAAATCAAAGTGGGCACTACATGTAATGAATTGAAGGAGAGAATTCATAAAAAATCAGGGTTAGAAGGCATCCAATTCATTCACCACATGATATCCAGATTAGAGACTGTAGCGGATATGGATACAATGTACTACATTGGTGATAGCAATGATGATGAAGATGTGGAGTTCGTCACAGATGCGTTTGTTGGCTGGAAAGTATTAAAATTAATTGAGATATATGTTGAAATTGATGCTGGTTAGTCTTCATCTTTACTGGTGCATACAACCACTGCATAGTGTCCTGGTCAAGAAGATACAGTTGTACGTTCATCTGCACCTGCTCAGGTGTTAAGCCAGATAACATTGGAAGATGATGATGAGGATGAAGAGGAGGAGTATGTGGACAGCGAAGACGAGGGGGAACCTGAAAGTGCTATTCCACAAGGTGATTCGTCAGACACTGATGTGGACGGAAATTTTGAAGCTAACACGAGCGTTGTAAGCCTGGGTACTCCAGTCATGTCACCACTTCATGTTGACCCAGTTAATAGTGGTAAGTTATTAAATTTTAATTTGTAGTGAACAATTAATATTTGTGGCGGTATTGCTTCATATATTAATAATTATGCTTTAGATGCAAGTACTACATGGACTGAGGTAGACCCCATTTTGGAATGAAGAAGTGGCACAAATCCAGTGGCACAATGATATCTACAAGCGCCAGCAAATGTGTATGTTGAAGAAGTGGCACAATGTCGAACCGCTCCAAGTTGAAGAAGGCCGAATTCAGTGATTTCGGCTCGCAAATCATGCGGTTCATGAAGGACTTCACAAACCTCTCATGTGTATCACTGTCATCCTCAAATAAATATCTGAACGGCAAGTCCGGAGCCTAATGCATAGCAGCCTGGGGCTGAGAGGATGACGACCCATCGTGTCAGCGCTTGATCCTCCTCTCGGTATCCCCCGCTCTCTTTTTGAAACACGTCTATCAGCCATGCAGTCACACTATGAAACTAAAAAAAAAAAAAAGAAGACAAAATCAGAAATCATAATCATAATTGTTATAGTTAGGGTTAGGGCCAGGGCTTTTAAAAATTAAACGATTAGAATCCAATGTTTAACCACACAAACTAAAAAAACGCAATAAATTTTAACAACAATGTGACAAACATATCAAAATCAGAATGCATTGTTTAAAAGGAAAAAAAAATGTACCTTTAATGGAATTGAATCAGTACAAGGCAGCAGTGGATGGTGCGCGAAGGATGATCAAAAAGAGGAAGATTGTCAGCAAGATTTGGTGAGGGAATCGATGGTGAGGCACTTCCAACAGCTCTACCCGGGTACCCCTTTGTGGTTTTTCCAAATGGGAGCTGTTGTGTTATATAAAAATCCTACCCGCGACATTTACCCGAATAGCCCCCTCCCTACCTGGATAAATAATTCAAGTCATTTCCCAGTTTTTGAACAATACCCGGGTATACCACCTGACTACCCAAGTATAGTTATATTTTCAAATTATACTCGGGTAACCGCCTATGTACCCGGGAATTTTACGTTATGTTGATATGTTTTGGTTGAAAGGCGAATTAGTAATTAATTATTAATTAAAGGCTATACTGGTCAAAAAGCCCTTATCTAGTTGTTGGAGTTTTAATTAGGGGTGTGCGAAATAATGAAAAACTGAACCGAACCATGAACCAAACCCGAACTGCTCTTAAAATAACATGAACCGAATCGATTTTAGAACCAATTTAAGAACCGAACCGTTTCCGAACCAAACCGTTTTCACACCAAACCAAATTGATTTTTATAACTTTATTTTTAAAAATTTTAATTTGTCTTTTCTTTTCAAAAGAGGACCGAACCGTTTTTGAACCGAACCGAACCATTTAAACCAATTCAATTCGATTTTTCAAAAAATTCGATTCGATTCAACCCATGCACATCCCTAGTTTTAATATCTTTTGGGTTTTATTAATTAACACTATATTCTTAATCATATTAATCATTATTTAAACTACTTTTGATATTAAAAATATAGTGTCTTAGACATTTATTAGTGTTCTATCATATAAGTATGCGCTCAGAGATATCAATGAGAGAAATATCTAATTGGCTCTAAGCCAATATACCAATCACTGTGCACTAAGAACGAGTGTGTAACCAAGAGATATGTGTGTACATAATGTTGGCAATATGTAAATCATTTAGAGGTGTGTACCAGATAAGTTGTTACCTTTTATTTATAAAAGAGATTACATGTAAATTTAGAATCCTAATAAGACTATACTTCTTTGATCCTTTACTATCTAGGATATTATTTAGATAAGCCTTATCTTTTATATAATAAGTTGTTGAGATATAGACACGGCGAAAGCATGGTTATTACTTCTTAGTACTCATGATCTTGACTCGTATACATTAGAACCGAAAGCAGAAGAAAGGCATCCCACGTACAGAGAAATGAAGATAGCAAAAATACAAGGGCGAGGAGGAGTGGTTGTAAATTTACATGATCACATTCAGATATATTAATTAGGCAGCTAAAATTGGAACTCGCTTGTGCCCTATAAAATGCTGCCTAAGCATATTATAGCCATTCCTGTAGTGCTCGAGTGAGAAGCATAGTTGTCGTATGGCCTCGCGTTTCTCTTCCGCTCCTTCTAAGATCACAGTTTTTTGCCTCTCAACCTCTTCCTCGAGTTGCTTAGCTTTTGATTTTAGTTGTTCCACTTGTCTATGTGCCTCTTCTATTTCAGCAATCAGTTGTACATGTTCCATGTGCAGCTGGTTCAAATGGCCGTCCAGGTGTTCAATCCTATCATCTCTGGAGTTCACCTTTTCCTTGAGAGAACCAACTTCTACATTCAGATTATCTCTCTCTAATTTTAAAGTATCAAGGCTTACATTGAGATATTTTATATTGTTCTCTCTCTGCTCAACGTATGCCTTTAACAGCTCTGTTTCACTCTTGAGTGCCTCCTCCATCTCTAATTTTTCAGACTGGATCTTTCTGATCTCGTCTTCAAAAGAACGGCCACGACATTCCCATTCTCTGATCTGCTCTTCTAATTGAGTCCGTTCCTCCAACAACTTGGACATTTCGGACTTCAACTGAGCTTTCTCTGGGAAGATTTTCTGCTCTGCATCAGATACAGCTGTTTTCAAATCCCTGATCTCATGATCACGGTCTGACAGACTGGTCTTTAACCTCCCAAGTCTTTCTTGGAGTTTCGTGCTGTCTCTTTTCTCACTGTTGAATTTAGTTTTCCAAGCAGCAATGTCCTTCCAAGCCAAGTCAAGTTGATCCTGCAGCTGCTGAATTCTTTCAGAGGATTTATTGGCCACAAATTTCAGGGAAGCAATTTGCGTTTCTGAAGCCTTGAGATTTTCTTTGGTAATTCTTAGCTCCTTCCCAAGTGACTCAATCTCGCTACTTGGCTTATTTAATTCCTTATCCACGCCATCAATGTTTCCTTGAACCTCTAAGGCCTTGGATTCCAGGGCTTCCCCTCCTGTCTTGCTGTATTCTTTAGTTGATGATAATTCAGCACCAGCCTTGGATTCCAAATCTCCTGAATCCAAGGATAGCTCAATCTTCAGTTTAGTGATTTCTTCTTCTGAAAGTCTTAACTTTTCATTCACAATCACCAGTTCTTGTTCATATGCATTAATTTTGGCATAAACATCTTCAGTGTTATCATTTCTTGCCCCCGTAGATAAAACCTCCGCGTGTTCCTCTTCCTGCATCCATAACTTTTCTTTTACCTCATGGCGCTCCGTTTCCGTCTCCATGATTCTTCTGTTCACCCCAGGATCACCACCATTCCCTAAGAAACCTGAATAATTGTTGACTGATGAGTCATCGGATTCCTCCTCATAATCTGTCAAAGTAGAGGACTCATCTCCATCCTTTTGGCATACATCAGAACCATTTCCACCAAAGCCAAGAAAGAAATCAAACCCAGCAGCTCGATTGCCAGAGTTACGGCGGCTCCCCTTCAATGGACAGGGCCCGGTGGAGGATGGTTCAGAGCTTGCATCTGAAATACCTGAACCTTGGGATTGGAGGTCTGAAGGTATATTCCTCCGCAATTCTCCTGTCACATGATCATAACGTTCAGCCAGAGACCGGTAACCACGATAGAACTCCTCAACCAGAGAAACCAATTCTGGCCTCTTCTGATAATACATCTCAGCTTTTTTGGCAAATGAATCCGCATCCTCCTCTATCAGCTTCAACATCCGCTTCACGTTACGGTCCATCTCTGAGGTTAAAGATCGTCTTGTCATTTACTCATTTTCTTGGACAATATATATATAATTAATTATGAAATAAGACCATTGCAGTTGTAGTTGCCTACCGTCAAGATTTTCGTAAAGCCATTTAGAATTCTTGGGACTGATGTGACTATCCCACCACCAGGAATGTGACTTCCTTGATTCCAACCTATTCATTTGCTTGCTAGAATGAACCTGAAATAAGAAAAATACCAATGGTTGTTGTTAGGTATGAATCTGAAATATGCATATACATAACCCATAACTCAAGCCATAAGTTCCACTACACTTACCACAGAAGCTGCCATTTGCCACAGCACGTGCTAGCTAACTTGTGAAGCTCTGATATTAATAATAAACCCAAAAAAGGAAAGGAGAAAATATCTGCATTCAGAAGTTAAATAATTGATTAGCTTTGAAACGACTGAAGATTACTTCAAAATAAACGAATAAAAAAAAAGATGACAACTAAACGTTATTATGACACTTTCCCCACACTATCACCAACGTGTCCCCACCTACATGGGCCTACACTCCACCATGTCCGGCCCCAAGAGAAAGACCAATACACCGCCGAAGGAAGAAACCAGAACCGTATGACCACGATAAGCTCGCGGACAAATTTTATAAAAAAAAATAGACACAGATTTTGACCAGTTTTAATTTTTATCTTTTATTCGTGCCTGCATATCATGGACAACTGGCTGTGCATCAGGTACAGCTACATCCACGCGTCGTGCTGTGCAATCACCTGACACAAACGCGGTTGTTGCATGCCCAAGACACTCGCTATCTCTTTAGATAAATTTAAAATAATAATAATATTATTACTGAGAAAATAATTTTATTTATTTATAATCATTTATGATTATGTTATGGTATTTAGTAATTCGATTTGCCGATGAGTCCAAAACTGGCGTAATGACTATGAAACTATGAAAGAAAACAAAGCTGTGGTTATGGTAGATGATGATGGATGCAGAAAAATGAGTACTCTCCACCTCCACAGCTGGGATTTCATCTCAATTCCATCCCACCCCAGTAAACACAAACACAATTGAATTTTGCACAAAACAATAATAAATAGAGAAAATTATTACTAGACACGAGAAAAACGAACCCGAAAATATAAATTAGATGAGATTTTGAACAATTCTAAGGAAATCAATCACACCAATGGGCAGCGAATGAATGGAAAGAAGTACAGTAAGAGTTAAAAGAAAGAGCTTACTTGAGAGAAGAGAACCTCTGAGATCTGAGAATGGGGAGAGAGAGGGGAATGGGATATTTGAAGTGTGAGGCGAGGTTTTGTTTGTCAAATGTAAGTGTTAATAATGTGTTGGAGTTGGTACTTGGTTGGGGACCCAAAATGCCCTTGTTCTATTTAATGTCCACTGTTCCCACTTCCCACATGTCCCTCCTTCTCTTCCGTGCCCTTTTGTCAAATGTTGCTTCTTCTTTTCTTTTTCTTTGTTTATTTCTGCACCCCTATTCGAGATTACTTTCTTCTTTAGGCCTTACTGCTCACCCACGCTATTCGATCGATTCTTATTTAAATTTCACTTTCACAGTTCCAATTTCAATGTTGACTTTTCATTCCATTTTCAATAAATATCCCTATCAGTGATAATATAAAATTATTTCCATCTAACCGCGTTGAAAGTTCGAAAATATAATTGCAAAAATTATATAAAACCACCTTAAACTTTCAATACAAATAATTAAGGATATGTGTTTGATTTTGTTCTACTTTTTTATTTGTAAAATTATTTTGTAAAAAAATTATGGAAACAGATATTTTTTATTTTTTTTATTTTGAAAGTTAAAATTAATACAGAAAATAAAAATAATTCAGACATATTTTTTAAATTTGATTTTAAAAATAAAAAAGTAATTATAATTTTTAAAAATATTTTTTACAAAACAGATCTTACCAAAAGATTTTTTTATTCTAAAAACTAAAAATTATTCTTCAAAACAGAAATCAAAGAGAGCCTAACTCCCTTCAAATATAAATTTATAACAATTAAACTTATTTTATAATTTTAAGATGAAAATAACCTTGTCCTCACCGGTGTATCACCGTCTGCCATCTAGATTTGACTTTTTCTGACTTTTTTTTTGCCAATTTGGGCCTTTTGATCTTGGCATTTTAATTTTTAAAACATATGACCAGAATAATATATAGGTCAAATGTTTTGCCTAAATAATACATAACGACGCGATTGGGTAAGGGATATTTTAAGACATGACACTTTGCATATCATGTCCAATACAAACTCCTGGCATGTCAATCGGTGGCAATGGGATGCGATACCATGAAAGCTGCGTCCCTCGCAAAATCATATGCACAGGATGCGGTTGAGTATCTATCACGTGTCAGAAAGTCACCTTAGCAGACTGCCATGCATTGCCATGCACAAGACGCGGTTGATACTCAAACACATTCCGGTGAGTCACTTCAAAAATTACACGGTCCTGTTTGAAACGCGTTCCACCAACAAATCAAGTTTCTCCATGCAACGTGGTACTGGTAACCAGGTCTTGAAAATGTCTCACCCCCCACCGCGTACAGTGCTATATAACCACCCCCATTCGCGTTTCCATATTAGCAATTTGCTTCAGCATTTCACTCGGTGTTCAACATTGTGCTATCCGCGTTTTTTCATATTTTCATAATTTAGTTGAGGTGTTGTTCTATTACGAAAAAAATTAATTTGTTGAATGTCAGATTATACTGATAATTAGTCATGCTTTTCATTTGTTATTTCATGTATGCTTTGCTTTATTTAGTATTTATTTTACACTAAAAAGTTATCCTTGTAATTATATGTTGTATGAAGATTATTCTACATATTACATTTTTTGTATTTATATCTTTTGTTTAACTTTTTGCATGAAAAATGAGTTCAAATTTACAAATAGTTCTTGCACTTATATATTATAATGGTAGAAAGGTTATGGGTCGTCGTGGTGTAACATTTGAAGGTGAAAAAACGACCAATACGTATAACACGCGGTACTACCTTTGAGCAGTTGAAAGCCAACATTCATCAGAAATAGTTTGATCCATAATATTTATACGCAGTACAAAGATAAGAATACTCCAAATGAAACTACTCTATTTTTAAGGTTAATTAACTACATTAAAAATATCCAATAATTCATTGGAGGGTTTTCTCCCACTAGTCTTGGAAAAATACCCGGAAGTAAAAGAGATTTACCTTAGCTTTAATCATATTTCTTCGTTCCTCAACCAAATTGACTACTCTTAACCTCTCCAACAATTAATCAATTCTTATTCAACTTCAAAATTCAAATTGTCCATTAGTTTCTACTGAAAATTTAAGTCTGGTATTTCTTGATCTTTCATACAACAACTTGAGCAGGCTTATTCCTCCAAAAATGCAAGTGAAACTTTAAAATTACCCTCCTTAGATTTGAACCCAAATTTCGTTGATAGGATCACATCGGTGGAAGAAAACAAAATAGCTATAGTAGCCAACAAATCGGGTGGTGACTAGAGGGTGGTTGCAGCCTCTGTTGCACCGACACGGGACACAGGATACGACACGACACTACGACACGTTAATTCTAAAAAATGTTAAATTTCGACACGTTAAGACAAGTTTTGATATTATATAATATTTTTAATTTATGTAGTGTATATTATATTTAATATTCAATAATTTAATAAAATAATAAAGCTAAGCTTATAATACCTATCAATTTTGCAAAGAAACATAACATATCCTAAATATTTATATTAAATTTAATAAAATAATAATAATAATCCAATGAATCTAATAATTTGTAACGCAACGTAATCTTTGAATCTTTTTTGAGTCTTTGCAACGAGTATTGAATTGTCAGGAAGTGTCGGAGTATCGGTGTGTGTCGGGAAGTGTCGGACACGACACGTCAAGGATTTTGAAGTGTCGGTGCTTCATAGGTTGCCGAAGGGGTGTGCAAAATAACCAAAAAAGTGGGTCGAACCATGAATCGAACCGAACTGCTCCACAAAATAACCGGTTTTAAAAAACTAGTTCATGAACCGAACCGGTTTTTAAGAAACCGGTTCATTCATGAACCGAACCGATTTAAGAACCGAACCGTTTCCGAACCGAACCGAACCATTTTCAAACCAAACCAAACTAATTTTTATAACTTTTTTTTTAAATTTTTAAATTTTTTTCTTTTCAAAAGAGGGTCGACCCGAACCGGTTCCGAACCACTTCCGAACCGGTTCCGAACCGAACCGAATCACTTCCGAACCGAACCACTTTCGAACCGAACCCTTTAAACCAATTCGGTTCGGTTTGACCCATGCACATCCCTAGTTGCCGCAAAGCCAATAGGCAGCGCGGACCCAAATAATTTTATTTATGTTTGCACATTTAGGGATAGGGTTCAATGGCAATGTCTCCGAATTTTTTTTAAAAGAAAGTTTTAAATATATTAAAAAACAAAAGAGTATAAATAATAAAAAAAAAGAAAACTTTAACTTACTACGAAAATAAAGTACCTTTGGTCCTCAACAAAAATCACGGGACCAAATTTAATTCCTTAGAAAAAATTGACTCGTGATCCCTCTGAATTTTAAAATAGACCCATGTTAGTCTTTTTTAGGGATTAATGTAGGTCTTCTTTGAATTTCAGAGGAACTACGATTTTAACTAATCAAATCTATCTTGAAATTCAAAGGGACTGAGAGTCAACTTTTCTTTCTAAGATATTAAATTGGGCCCTGTAATTTTAATTTTTATTGAGGACTCAAAATATATTCTCTCTCTTTCTTCCAAAAATTTGTGTGTACAGTTGCACCAAAACAGATCTGTTGATGGTGGCGACAGAGGGTTATTTCTTTGTTGGTGGCACCGCTGGCCGCTAACTATGGCAGCCATGGCAGAGGAGATGAGATTATGGGTATTTTCGTCTTAAAAGTGAAATATGTTTAATTGTTTTAATGTTGATGTTTAAAGAAGTGAATTGTTTTAGTATTTTGAAAAGACACTTGACTATCCACTAGGGCTAATCTAGTGGTGTGGGTGTGTGTAATAAAGTGTGTGATTGTGTGTTCTATTCCCCGTAACCTAAAAAAAGACACTTGACTGGAAGGGGTTTTATCAAATTTACCCAATATCATTTACGAAATACGTTAAATGACATTATTATCAACAGATATGATATTGCCGTCCATTTCGGCTTTTTAATTAATTGTTCTAAAATGATTTTTTTTTTTCTTTTTGGTTTTGGTATTCTATCTTTTTCTTTCTTCAAGATTCAAAGAAAACCTGTGTCACGCCTTAAAAATAAAAGAAAGAAAACCGGTATCATTAATGACTAGTATTTTGACGTCGTCACGCTTAATGGGTTCAGTTGAGTTTAATTAATATTATAATAATATATAGTAAATATAAAATTAGAAGTATTAAGTCAATTAAATAGAATCGATTAATTAATAGTAAAAGATAAGTATGAATTTTGACGTCGTCACGCTTAATGGGTTAATGGGTTCAGTTGAGTTTAATTTATATGATGGTATATATATAGTAAACATAAAATTAGAAGTATTAAGGCAATTAAATAGAATCGATTTAATAGTAAAAGATAACGATCAAACAACGTGAGTCAGGTTCGAATCTCAACACCAATTTATTTTCCGTTGAACCTGATTCTGAAATGGGTCACCGATTACAAGTGGTCCAACACTAATTTAATTATATTTATGTTACTCCCTCTTTATGATTAAATGCATACTAAACTAGGGTACCAAAAAAACAAAAAATGCATACGAAACTAAAACAAAGTTGGGAAAGGGTGTGTCATTTTAAAGAATGTAAAGTTGTGTCATTTTAAGAGAGAGAGAGAAAGAGATAGATAAAGGAGGAAAGAGAATAGAGAAAAAATTATAAAGGTGTGGGTCTCATCTTTTTACGAGAGTGAAAAAATATAAGTTGTGTCATTTAAAAGGATAAACATTTTTCCACGTTCACACGTGACAAACACCCAACACCAAAATGCCCATGGTGACATTGTCGTGGTTGCCTACTTCGACATCAAAATTTTGGTTGCTCTAACGAATGGATTTTTTTTTCTTCCCGGAATTCAAGTCTTTTTATTTTAATATTCGTACTTCAATAATTACTAAAAATGATATATTTTTAGATTTTTTGTAAAATATAATATCAAGTATTCAATAACTAAAAGAAATATTAATATATTAATAAACTTATTAGTAACATTGATCCAACAACTACTTATTGGTTTATGTAATGTTATTAAAATCGAGATTTTAAATAAAATTAAAAGGGACTAACAAATCATAAAATATAAAATTATAATGTAAAAAAAATCATAAAAATGTAAAAGTGTTTAGAATATTTGTGAAATTATTTTGATGAAAAAAAATTATAAAATCATAATGTCCAATCGAAATTTTAACAACCATTGTTCATGCATGATTCAAAAACTTTGTTTAAATTGTCAAAGACATGAAGAGACCACTAACATTTGTGATTGCTTTCCTCTTTCTGATGACCGGGATTGCAATTGCAAGTCTCAGCTTCTGGTGTCACTGCAAAATCTGGTGTGAAACCCAGTGGTGCGAGTCTAGGAGCGAAACTTGATTTGCTGTGTTTCTTCTTACCTGGGTGATATTGCTTTGTTTCTTCGTGCCCGGGTGATTTTCTGTTTTTATGTGCTCTGATTTTGTGTTATCCTTATCCCCAAATTACATTCCTTGTACAGTAAAATGACACACATCTCACTGTTTGTAAATAGAGTAAATATCTTTTTTTGTCTTCAGCAAATGTCACGACTTTCTTTTTAGACCTAGCAAATAAAAAGGCTATTTGTGATCCGTAAAAAGTTCAAAATGGACTCATTTAGTTGAAATCGTGATCCTTCACAAATTCAAAAAGACCACATTAGTCACTCAAAAAGACTATGGATCCACTTTGAATTTCTTAGGGACCACGAATAGCCTTTTTACTTGCTAGGGGATAGGGACTAAAGTGGGTATTATAAAATTTGCTGATGACCGAAAATAGTATTTACTCTTCTAAATATTTGACATCTTTATATTATTTTATGACCCTTTTATTTTATACACAATTTCACATACCCTCTTATCGGGCATTTGACAGAGGAGAAAAAAAATTTACCAGGAAAATATAATTACTAGAAATATGGCGGAAAAATAAATTTAGTAGAAAAGTTAAAAGAAGTTGTTTGGAAGGCCGAAATATTCCAAAAGAATTGGGTTAAGTTCTATGTTTAGTTGAAAGTAAAATATTAATGGAAAAACGGATTGAAAATATGAAAATAACCTTTTTATAATTTTTGAATCTAAAATACACACTCACTTTACACGATGGAAGGGTCATTTTGGTCCATGATTTGACACTCATTTTTTCACTTACCTGATTATCCAAAATACCACATTGGAAGTGGTATTTTGAAACAATAAATTCTATTATAATTTCAACACAAATCATAAATACTAGGCAACATATTTTTTGTCAAACTTGTACAAATATGGTATTTTCCAATACTTACCCACACTTCCCCATTAATCCCAAAAGAAAACTTGTACCAAACACCTCCTTAGTATTCCCCATTTCCCTCTATGGTGAAATGAATCCATCTATATATCCCCAATTTTCGTTTTTGTGTTTCTAACTTTTGGGAAAATGTTTGTCATTTTAAGAGAGAGATAGACACAAAATAATATTTTTTTAAAATTTAAATAAAAAAACCACCCACTTATCCTCATGATTCTCATATTTCTTGTGCCTATCTCTCTCCTAAAATGATATAAGTTATATCCTTTAAAAGGATAAATATCAAACCCCTAACTTTTATATATTATTTTATGGGAAAAGTATTTCTCCAGTCACCAGAGATAAAGTTCTCTCCAGTAAGCTCAAAACGACGTCGTTTTGGGTTATAAAATTAAAAATTATAATGATAAAGATAAATATAACCATGCAATATATTATAAATACAAAAATACCTTGATTTGCGCCCCAAAACGATATCATTTTAAGCTCACTGGAGAAATCTTTTACCCTTATTTTATTATGATCCTTTTGTTTTATTGCTATGGGTAAAATTAGGGATAAGTTATTCTGCCTACCATTTTTTCTGCTTACCTTTGCCTACCACATTAAAATACTGTTAGATTAGAATATCAAGAGAAGAGAGAAAGATAAAGATTAGTTAAGATTCTAATCCAACAGTATTTTAGAGTGGTAGGCAAAGGTAAGCAGAATAACTTATCTCATAAAATTAACGAGGTAGGTTATACTTACGACCTTATTTTTTTACAACCTTTTACAACCATATCTTAACACCGTTGATTTCCGCCAATCAACGGTTATGATTTTTCCAAATTAAACTCATTAATTAATTATTAATTCACAATAAATGATAACCGTTGATTGGCGGAAATCAACGGTGTTAAGATATGGTTGTAAGAGGTTGTAAGTATAACCTTCCTCAAAATTAATGACTTTTATCTTTTATGATTTAAGTTGTTGTTTAAATATTATTTTATATTTATGTATATTATTATTATATAATTAAAATTAAAAATATAAGATCGAGAATAAGTTTTGATAAATATTATATATATATATATATATATATATATGGGATAGGTTATTCTACCTACTCCTATCTTGCCTACCTTTTGCCTACCTCTTTCATTATCATTGAATTATAATCTAATCTAACGGTTCATATTTACGAAATAAAATAACCTTTTTCCCTTCTTTCTCCTCATTTCCTCCCACCCCTTTCTCTCTCTTCCCCTTTCTCTCTTCCTCTACCATATACCTATTTTTTTCCTTCATCTCTGATCTCTGCCGAGGTGAACGCGTGGAAGCATAACCAGCGCTACTAATCATTATGTGATTCATCGACCAAAGCATTTGAAATACAGACGAGCAACAGCATAACCAGCACTACTAATGATAAAGTTCTGGCGAGTAGCCTCAAAAGTGGTAGACCCAACAGGTCCATAATCTTGCTGAAATGTCTCGAACAAACCCCCATCAATTGTTTCCTCTATCTGACTTCTACTACGTGTAATAGGCACAACCTAAAAAATGTAAGAAATGAATTGCAAATCGACAAAATAAGCATCCCATATCTGATAAGAGAATAAACGTTTAATAGGTAAATTAAAAAGAAGGTCCAAAAAAATAAAAATAAAAACCTAATAAGTACGATGATTTCAAATGCTGTGGTCGTTGAATCGCATAATGCTTCCGCGCACGTTCATCTCGGCAGAGATAAAAAAAATAGGTATAGGGTAGAGGAAGAGAGAAAGGGGAGGAGAGAGAAAGGGGTGGGAGGAAATGAGGAGAAAGAAAGGGAAAAAAGAGTTATTTTATTTCGTAAATATGAACCGTTGGATTAGATTGTAATCCAACGGTAATGAAGGAGGTGGGCAAAAGGTAGGTAGGATGGGAGTAGATAGAATAACTTATCCCTTTAAAATATATCAAACAGATCAATAATTTTAAAGCACATCTCATCTAATTTTAGCAAGTAAATAAGTTAACTTGATAAGCTGTTTGATCTACCTTGACAGCCTAACTTATAAGGACCCAATTGAACATATTTTTAAAATTATAAGGATCCACTCATGGTTTTGAAATTATATGCATTTATTTAAAAATTCTTAAAAAGTACATACACATATGGATTATTTTATTTTATTTTATTTTTGTTATTATATATGTCGTTTGTCCATTACATAATAAACATGATTACACCATACAGATCCAAAAATAAAAATTAGATGGCAGTGTTTAAACAGGTGAATTTTTTGTGCCAACAAAAAAAAAAAGGTGAGGCCCAATGCCTTCATGTAACACCGTTATAAAATTGCACGTATATGCTTGCGTACCCAAATAGCTTATAATTAAGGACGATGCAATCTTGTATTCCACCTCTTAATTTCCGACAGAATGCTCCAAGACTTGTTCCATTTTGTCTTGACGCAGGGCCTCCATTTTGTTCTGTTTGTAAAAACTTCGAATGTGCACTTGTTTGTATCAAATGCTCGATTCCATATTCTCAGCATATGCCGAAAATAACAACATTTTTCCTAGTTTTAATCTCCACAAGTTCTATGGTTCTAAAACATATAAATACACCCTTCCAAGAGCCACAGCACATAGTACCTGCAAAGCCAGAATTCCTAGACAAACAAATACTCAACTAAGTGTCCTTAATTTGATCATTAAAATATAATGGAGAATGGCAACAGCAGCTTCCTTGTTTGCTTTTCTTTGGGGACATTTTTCCTTCTGCTACTCAACCATGCCAGTGCTGAAAGTTAGACCTCCTTTTTTTCACCTTTTTCTTTTCTAAATTTCCCTTCAATTCATTTTAGTGTTTATTTCTTTAAGAAAATTCCTCAAAGAGATTGAGTAATTGTCTAGTTGATGAACCTCAATTTGAAGCATACAAAAAATAAAACCTTACCTTTGTGTGTCTCCCTTCAGGTAGAACTGAACCGCGGTTAAATGCAAATCTAAGCCCTTTCGAAAGTTGGAGGAGCGCTTACTTCTGCATGTTGAATGTAATCAGCTAATTCAGCTATCATGTGTTTGCTTTTCAAATTTTCCCTTATGGCTATTATTGCTATTTATTAGCAACGAACACAATTTGTTTAATTTGATCTCTTGACCCCATAATAATTAATGCTTATTTCAACATATGTAGACATCAAAGTTTTGCTCGAGCAAAGGCATACAGGGACTCACACTGACAGGTTTGCTAAACGTGCAAGACTCTGACATCAGTGACTTCTGTAAGGGTGGTTGCTATCAACACACCTTAAGCGTCATCCAATGCATCCAAGATGTCAAAAGAGACTTCAAATTCGCGACCCAAAAACCCCTCTACTTTGTCAAGAATGCCATTGTCAAGGCCTGCTCTGAGCTTAAAGGTAACAACATAACAGCGCCATAATCTAAACATAACAACCTTCCAATTTCCAAAAGCTATTTTCACAGCAACATATAAAATATTATGGTGCTGTCAATTATGCAGGTTTTAATACAAATTATACGGAACCTGACACTGACACAAGATTGAACCTGACACTTGAAGGGGAATACGTTTAACCTTTGAGAAAAAGGTTATGCTGGATGGGCCGGATGTTGTGGGTATGACCCAAAAAGAACACTTAGAGTCCAGCCTACCCCAGGAGTAATAAGGAAGAGACTCAGTATCAATGGCCGAATTACTTAATAATTTCATTTCTTGTAATGTTCTTAATTTCCCGCTCAAAGTGTGGTGAACTATATGTGTGGTGTGATTAGTTGGAAAGGTTATGCAGAATTGAATTCACTCCTATCTAATAACTTTGGTATCATTTCTTAATAAAAGCTGTCTCAAGCTAGAAAGACTGACTGCGCTATAAACATGGGCATATAGGGTGTTACAACATAAAGTAACAACGGCAAAAACAAAAAATACAGTAACAAAGCTATGTGCATTAAATGCAGCAAAAAACTGTTCTAACATGTGGTGCATGAGGGAATCGGTTCCCTTAATCGATTCCCAACTTTTCCCTATAGAGGGAATCGATTCAACCTGTTGAAAAGAAATTTATTTATAAGTAAATTTTTTTTAAATATCTTCAATTACTTGATTGAATCTTGTAAACGTAATTTTATAAGGAATAGGTTATTCTATCTACTCTCTCATCCTGTCTACCTTTTGCCTACCTCTTTCATTACCGTTGGATTACAATCTAATCCAACACTTCATATTTACGAAATAAAATAACTCTTTTTTCCCTTTCTTTCTCCTCATTTCCTCCCACCCCTTTCTCTCTCCTCCTCTTTCTCTCTTCCTCTACCCTATACCTATTTTTTTTTTCATTTATCTCTGATCTCTGCCGAGATAAACGTGCGCGGAAGCATTATGCGATTCAACGACCACAGCATTTGAAATCATCGTACTTATCAGGTTTTCATTTTTTTATTTTTTTGGACCTTCTTTTTAATTTACCTATTAAACGTTTATTCTCTTATCAGATATGGAATGCTTATTTTGTCGATTTGCAATTCATTTCTTACATTTTTTAGGTTGTGCCTAATACATGTAGAAGTCAGATGGGGGAAACAATTGATGGGGGTTTGTTCGAGATATTTCAGCAAGATTATGGACTTGTTGGGTCTATCACTTTTGAGGCTACTCGCCAGAACTTTATCATTAGTAGCGCTGGTTATGCTGTTGCTCGTCTGTATTTCAAATGCTGTGGTCGATGAATCACATAATGATTAGTAGCGCTGGTTATGCTTCCACGCGTTCACCTCCGTAGAGATCAGAGATAAATGAAAAAAATAGGTATATGGTAGAGGAAGAGAGAAAGGGGTGGGAGGAAATGAGGAGAAAGAAGAGAAAAATGGTTATTTTATTTCGTAAATATGAAGCGTTAGATTAGATTGTAATCCAACGATAATGAAAGAGGTAGACAAAAGATGGGCAAGATAGGAGTATGTAGAATAACCTATCCCTATTTTAAATGTGACCTATTCAAATCAACACATTTTGATTCTAACTTATTTAAACGGTTGAACAAGCTAAACTCGTTTGTCCGTGGCTAGTCTGTCAGTCTTTTTTTATTTATTATTAAAGTACCTATAACATAAATTAAGCTTGGGCTTTTAAGGATTCGATATTTTTGATTGAATTTTCTTTCGTTTAAGCATACATTTAATTTTTTTATTTTGACTTTGTAATTTTGATTCTAAAGTTAAAAAACTGCAAAAATAAATTAAAATGAGGTAGTCCTTTTAACTTAATATATTCTTATAAGTTGACGGATAAAATAACAACCCGTTTAAATTAGATATTTTTACCCCATTTACCAAAAAAAAAAAAAAAAAGATATATTTACCCCATTTGTTGCATGTTGACTCATTGAGCAACCTTATATATAAAAGCCTAAAAATATACATTCAAGTATCTTATATATTAAAAAAAGATGGAGGTTATATTTATCATCATTTTTTCATACCATTTTTTATCATCAAATCTTAACATTTGATTTCTGTCAATTCAACGGTCATAATTTGTTAGATCATCTTATTAATTAATTCCTAATTCTTAATAAATTATAACCGTTAGATTGACGAAAATCAATGGTTAAAATTTGGTGATAAGAAATGGTAAAAAAAATGATGGTAATCAAGATTGTTAAAATCGAGATCTTAATTAAGATCGAAAGGGATGAAAAAAAATCATAAATTGTAATATCGACACTATTTAAGATACAATATATATATATATATATATATATATATATATATATATATATATATATATATATATATATATATATATATATATATATAGGTTATTCTATCCTACTCCCATCCTGCCTACCTTTCGCCTCACTCTTTCATTACCGTTAGATTATAATTTCATATTTACGAAATAAAATAACTCTTTTTTCCCCTTCTTTCTCCTCATTTCCTCCCACCCCTTTCTCTCTCTCCCCCTTTCTCTCTTCCTCTACCCTATACCTATTTTTTTTTCCTTTATATCTGATCTCTGCCGAGATGAACGTGCGCGGAAGCATTATATGATTCAACGACCACAACATTTGAAATCATCGTACTTATCAGGTCCATTTTTTTTATTTTTTTGGACCTTCTTTTTAATTTACCTATTAAACGTTTATTCTCTTGTTAGATATGGGATGCTTATTTTGTCGATTTGCAATTCATTTCTTACATTTTTTAGGTTGTGCCTAATACACGTAGTAGAAATCAGATAGGGGAAACAATTGATGGGGGTTTGTTTGAGATATTTCAGCAAGATTATGGACCTGTTGGGTCTACCACTATCGAGGCTACTCGCCAGAACTTTATCATTAGTAGTGCTGGTTATGCTGTTGCTCGTCTGTACTTCAAATGCTGTGGTCGATGAATCACATAATGATTAGTAGTGCTGGTTATGCTTCCGCGCGTTCACCTCGGCAGAGATTAGAGATAAAGGAAAAAAATAGGTATAGGGTAGAGGAAGAGAGAAAGGGGAAGAGAGAGAAAGGGATGGGTGGAAATGAGGAGAAAGAAGGGAAAAAAGGGTTATTTTATTTCGTAAATATGAACCGTTAGATTAGATTGTAATCCAACGGTAATGGAAGAGGTAGGCAAAAGGTAGGCAAGATAGGAGTAGGTAGAATAACCTATCCCATTTTATAAATATGTGATTCTAGAAATCTTTTTTGTTATCAAATGATGATTTATTGCATGTACTTTAACAGAAGTATTTTGAGCTTACTTATTGAAGAAGTCAATTACCCTCATTTTGAACGTAGATTCTTCTCTTGAAGCTTGGATATTGATGGACTTCATGAATGTTAGTTGATTATTTCTTTTTGATTATTACAACTTGAAGCCTTCTTTTTGATTTTATCAATGTGAATTCTCAATAAAGGATCAAAATAATGGAATTTATAGCTTTTAAATTTTTGAAACAAGAATTAAATAAATAGTAAACTTAAATCTGATTTTCGTTGCTCATACATTGTTAAAATGGAGATCATATTGTCAGAAATTTTCTATTGTGAGCTACCATTAATTATTAATTTTATTTTTATGAAAATAACTTATAAGCTAATAATATGATGGATTAACTTTTAAAAGACAAGCACGATTTATCCCATTATTAAATGTGATCAATTTATTTATTTGGAATGTGCGATAAGTTATTTTTTGATGAAGTGTAGCTATTGGCAGAGTATAGTCCATTACTTAATAACCTTTTTGCGGTTAAATCCCCTGCCATTACTTCTAAAATTATACCAAAAGGATGCTCTATTAAATTTATACGATATACAGACCTCATCTTGCCCCATTAATAGATATTGTCTGAATCTAAGAAATATTGGGGAAGACCTTACTTAGCTCGATCTCCATTGTCTACGGTGTTTTCTTGTTCATCCACTCATGGCAAATACAGGTGTGTATCTTTGATTATTGGTGTTCTAAATTTTATATAATTTATGAATTAATTCTTACATGTGGTATCTGAGTCGAGTTGGATTCGAGCTAGTCTAGTGCATGGCTAGAGACAAGTTGAGGACTTGAGACCGGAGTACCATGGGAAGTATACTGATGTGAGGTTTCACAGTTGAGTGGAGATTATTGGAATAATTGTGATAGAGTCTCACATTGGTTGATAATGGGCTAAGTAAAATCCATATAGGTGGAAAATTCATAAATTCACTGTCTTAAGATTTTGGGTTAAAATATAGTGTTGAACTCACTAATGTAGTTGTATGTAGCTTAACTTATTTGTGATGATTAGGGATTCAACCGATTCAAACCGTGGAGACCGAACCAAAAAATTGATAATCAAATAAACCCAAAAATTGAAGAAAAAAACAACAAATTTTAATTGGATTGGATCGGTTTTCGGATGAGTTGATGAAAATCGATCCAATATATTAATTCCTCTTTACCTACTTGAACTTTTCCCCAAACATAACCCAAAAATTTCTAAACCCATTAACCCGTCAACTAAACCCAATAAAAATATAGTTACATTTTATCAACAAAATTTCATCTGTGTAGAACTTCATATTTCATTGCCCAAAAAAATACAAAGCCAAGATTTTTTTGTACAATAATCATGAAACTAATGTTAGGATTTTAAAAAAATCAAAAATCGATCCAATCCAAACTGAAAAAAATTGGATTGGATCGGATCGGATTTGAAAAAAATATATGATCAAAAAACTATTTTTAGACTAAGGACATGTTTGGATGGACTTGTTTTTTTTCTCCAAAAACTATTTTTTTAAGAAAAAAAAAAGCATTTTTCACTGTAAATTCATTTGGATGTCTACTTTATAAAAAGCAGAAATCACAAAAAAAAAACCAAAAATCTATTTTTTTAAGATAAAAATTTTAGCTTATAAAAAAATAGTAGTCAAAAGTCAAATACTTTTTGTAAAATCTAAATAGCTTTACCTTTTATAAAATTATACTTTTAAAATAAGCAAGGCATAAAACCTACTTTTTTAAAAAAGCCAAACAAATGGGTTCTAAATCTTTTTTTTTCTTTTCAAGCCGCCATATAAGTAAACCGGCGGCTATAACAACATTTTTTTTTAGGGTTTTATAATTCTCATTTAACATGAGAATTCAAATTTTCCTACACACCCTTTGATTTCCGTACTGATATGGGTCCTACATATAATTTTTTCTAACACGTCCCATATGATTTTTATCTCTACAACATGAGAATTGAATTCCCATTTAACATGAGAAAATCAAACCTTTTTCTTTTTATGCACAATTTCTTGATTTTTAGGTGTTTATCTCACACAAATTTTGATGAGTTTCGTTATTGGTGTTTTATTTGGACCCAAACGCATCAAAACTGATCAAGCACTGAAGCTTGGTTTTCATTGTTTATGGTTGAAACTATGTTCACAGGTTGACCCACTCTTTGGGGAAGAAGTTGTCTGATAACTTTAGAACAAAACTCACTCGCGACTTAAAAAAATAGTGAAAGCAAGAGTGTCCTCAGCCTTAGCTCAAAATTTACCAGATTTTGATAGTCTGACCTTGAGAATAAATTAGTGTATTACCGTGTGATTTACGAAAAAAAATCGTTTTGTTTGGCGTGGTGGGTTGGTCCTCCGGGCCGAGTTCATTTTGTCACTTCTAACTATTAGTATTCTATGTCAGCTTTTCTATATTTATCATGTGGTCATTCCAAAATATATCGCTATACTTTAGCTTGTCCTGTAGTCATTCCAAAATATATCGCTATACTTTAGCTTGTCTTGCGGTCATTCAAAAGTTACAAAGTTTGACACGACTTCTTTCAGTATTTCTCAGAGATGGACTTTCATTTATTACACTCAGATTTACAAAATAATAATAAATAATTATTTTTTGCAAGAATTTGTGTCGTAAGTATATGAAATTTTATAAATTTATATTTATAAAAATTGAAATCAGATTTAGGAGTTTAATTATAAAAGAAGAAAGATTAAATTTTAATTTAATTATAAAAATATGTTGGCAGGCGGGTCGAGCAGGTAGGGCTGGCAATACGGGTCAGCCCGCCCCGGCCCGTCACTGGCCCGCCTAAAATGCCCCGTTTTGACAAAATGGGTTGAATTCACCCGGCCCGTTTTATAGTGGGTTGGCCTATCAACAAAATAAAAAAAATAAAAAAATAAAAAATATAAAAATTAAATACAAAAAATTAAATTTTTTTTTTTGCATAAAAACATATAAAAATCTGCATAAAATCCTAATGTACTTATCAAAATGAATTTTACTACATATAAATTGCATTTACAAAATAATAATAAAAATTAAAATCATATCAAGGTAAAACAGAATAACAAAACAAGTAACAAAGTGTTGTAATTACAGTCTACAACAATTCGAAAAAGCCAAGAAGTAATGACAATTTTAACAATTTAATTATAAAAATAAGGGCTTAGGGGGCTTGGCGGGCTGAGCCCGGCGGGCTGGAGGGTTTGGCGGGCTGGTGGGTTGAAAAACTAGCCGGGCTCAGCCCATTTTGCCAGCCCTACGAGCAGGCCCTCCGGGACAAGCCCAGTTTTCACCTTTACCTATCAACATTTTATGTAAATAATTATTTTTTTTTTTGCAAGGATTGGTGTCCTTAGTATTTTGAATTTTACAAATTTGCATTTACAAAATTTGAAATCAGATTTATGAATTTAATTATAAAAGAAGAAGTATGAAATTTTAATTTAATTATATTTACATTTACATTTTTATATTTTATCTTAGAGATGGATTTTCATTTATTACACTCAGATTTATAAAATAATAATAACTAATTATTTTTTGCAAGGATTTGTATCGGTAGAATTTGAAATTTTACAAATTTTTATTTATAAAAATTAAAATCAGATTTAGGAATTTAATTATAAAAGAAGAATATTTGAATTTTAATTTAATTATACAAATGTGTTAGTGGGTCAGCCCTTTGGGCCGAACCCAATTTGTCACCTCTAACTATCAGCATGTAATATGTTTTTCTATTTATCCAAAAAAGGCTCATATGGTTGCGTCTAGGTTTTTATATTTTATCTCAGAGATAAACTTTCATTATTATAATCAGATTTACAAATTAATAATAAATAATTATTTTTTGCATAGATTTGTGTCGTTAGTATTTGAGATTTTATAAATTTGTATTTACAAAAATTAAAATCGGATTTATGAATTTAAATATAAAAGAAGAATACTAGAATTTTAATTTAGTTATAAAAATGTGTTGGGAGGTGGGGCGTGCAGGCCCTCCAGGCTAAGCCCAGATTACATAATTTTATTTATTTTACAGAATTAAAAAAAAAAGCGCCAGTAGCGCCAATAGTTGCACCTTTAGTGCCAATTCTCTAACAAGTGGGCGCGAAGAGCGTGGACATATGTTTACGACGCTTTTCGCGCCAACTCTCGCGCAAAAAGCGTGAACGCACATATATATATATATATATATATATATATGTTTACTTATATGTATTATAATAATAATAATAACAATAAAAAGAAATAAGTATGAACAGAGGTATGAACAATGGTTCATGCCTAAAAAGGTGATACCTAAAAGTTCAATTGCCTTGGAGACATTTCCCGAGACCAGTTCCTCTTGGCCCTGATCAAAAGCCGGAAATGGGAAACATTGGCAACATTTGCAACACCTAGATCTAGTTCCATTCTGAAGGAATTCTGTGCAAATGTGGATAAGGATAGGGTCGACACTGTCCGAGTAAGCTGGGTAAGAGGAAATGAGGTCCCTTTTGAAGCCAAAGATATTGAGGCATTCCTGAAGACCTCTTATGATGATGAAGATGCTTGCCGGTTCACCACAATTTTAATAAACTTCAGCCCACCTACACCAGGAGTTTATACAGGGAAGATATGCCTGAGGTGGCAGATAGAGTGAGAAGGGGGATCACTGGCTTACATTCATCTTGGATAACAAAAGCAGGATTAGACCATGTGCCTGAAAAGTTGATAAAACATGCTTTAATTGGAGAAGCTACATTCTGGCATCAGTTTAATAACTCTACCATCAATCATCATAAAATTACAAAATTACCCTTAACTTATTCATTGTATTTAACGTCCCAAATTACCTTTAAAAAAAAAACGCTCTCTGATCTGAGTTTGTCGTAAGTAAAACCAAAAACACAAAATTTTTTCTCCATTCTTCAATTTAATTGAGGAGTTTTCATTTCTTAATTTATTTCATCTTTCTTCGGATCTCCATTCCCAGCAATGACAGCTTCAAAGTTTTTTTTTCCTCTTTTATTCTAGCTTAACATTTTTTCACATTCGTCTTTAAAACTTCTCCAATGGAGGATCAATAAACCCTAGACACTTCTCTGCAGGTGGATATGTAATCATTTTTATCTCGCTTTCTCTTGCATCATGGGGGCTTTCTCCCTGTCTCTCAATTTTTTCATATTCAAACATTGAGAACAGATTCATTCAATTTTTGTTTTTACTTTGGTGTGGTGTGCCAGAGCAGAGGATTGTTCCGCTGCAGCGGCCGCAGGTTGCAGAGCTCGCAGCTTCGAGGAGTTACTTTCTATCGAAGAACGAAAGATGATAATCACATATTTGGTTAGCAATGATGTTTATGTGTAGTTTAGTTCTCTCATTTTGAGCTTGATATGCTAGTGTAACTGTTTCTGAATCCACTAACTTGTTTTCTCTTGCATATTTGTTTTCTCTTGCATCGTCTTGCTGAGATATTTGCATGTTTTTCTTATGAACTTTATTTTTTTCAAGTCAATTTTAAAGGTCCTTTCTGGTTTCATTTTAAATCAGCATTTACTTCTCCTTTATTTGATAGTTTTTTTATAGTTTTAATACTTTTGGTGAATGAGATGATTGTCATTTGATTCTAGAGAGATGTCCATATACATCTATACAAATTAAATTCTATTTTTTCTCTGCTGGCCCCTTTTATATCAAGCATAATTTGGATTACTTTTTTTTATTTTATTTGCAATTCAGTTATTATTGTAAGATTACAATGAACCTCGGTTACATTACACCTAATATTAAGGGGGGAAGGAGCCTCATCAGGTAATAAATGCTACCTATTCTTTTTCTCTATCTCAGTTATTCGAGTACAAAGCATATAACAGTTAACTATTTTCTTGTTGTAAAAACGTGGCATATTTATCATTTAGAGATGGTACCCAATTACCAGAGTGGGACGTGGTTGAAGATACCTAAGGGTTAGTCAATATTTTTTTTTTTTGCTTTGATGTAGGCACTTGGTTATAACTAGTAGCTGGTTGTTTGAAGCTAAACACTATTAGTCTGAGTCTATTCCAATATTTTGTGATAGTCACTGGATGAGAGGCAGAGTTTGAATGTGTGGTGATTTCTTGGAGCTATTTATGAGTATGATTGCACCTCCGAAATAGCAATTTTTCATTTTTCTTTCTGAAGGCAGTGGTTCGTGGGATTGGTTTCTCTCAAAATACTTAATTATTGCCAAGGTTGCAATATCACTATGACATTAATTATATGTCTTGCAGTCATGGCTGATAACTTATCTCTTTTGATGCACAAAAGGATATACTCTCTCTTCAGTTCAATATGTTCTGGGACAACAATGTACTTGTTGCTTAGGGATATATTTCATTTTTTTTAACTTTGATTATCCCCCACATAAGTGAATTATTGAGAAAAATTATGGGGGATATGTCTCCATATCACTTCAAAGTTAGACAGATGATTCAGTGCCTTTGTTGAGGTGCCTCATGTTATGTTCGTACTAACTATTCAGAGTTGAGGCCCTGGATGATATGTACTACCTATACACAGGTTCAGTAACATGTCTTATTTTTCTTCTTATTAAATTTACTGATGAACTCTTCGGTTATAGTATTTGCCTAAATTATGAAATATTCGTCCTATTGTTCACAGTATCTTTACTGCTTCGGCCATTGTTTAACATTGGTCGGCTTAGATTTTAATTTGTATTATTGTCCTACTTGCGAAGTTTCAAGTTGTTGATTAAAACTCTTAGATGTTTCAAGTTACTTTCAAGTAACAAGTAATGCATTTTGTCGTCATTGTATGTTAGTTACTAATCTGTTATGCTTCTAACAGGTAATTCTGACAGTTTAAGTTCTCCTGTATAGGTGTTTGGGCATTTCTTCCCAAAATCCAGCTACCATGAAAGGTTGGATTTCTTCCTAGGGATTACTAATTTTATCACTCGGTTAACGGGTATAAGTGAAGGACAGGACAACCTACGCTCTCATAGTTATGTTTTAGTAACTTTTTTAACTACCAAAGAAGATTTATAGTTTAAAGTTGGTCTTAGCTGTTATTTGGTGATCTGCAGACTATGGAAATAAAGATCAACAAGGTAAAGAAAAAGATTTGCTGAAAAATTATAAGGTCTCCATTTATTCTTGAAAAATTATTTGTTCTTAAATTTATATTATTTATTAATCATCTGGTTTTCTCTTTGTTGTATACAGAGAGTTCAAGCCACCCCTGCTTATGGTCTTTGCTCAGGTAGCCTACACCCTCTTATATATTATCGCTGAAGCTTCCTTCAATCATGGGATGAGTCTGATGCTCTCCGGCAAGTATACCGATCGCACAACTAATAAAATGATAAACAAAGTTCGTCTCCACAGGGATTGGGTCGAATATCAATTAATATTCTTTTCAAGAATGGAAAAGTTTAAAAGGGTTTGTTTGTGACAAATGAATGTCGATTGAGAATAATAAGAACTGAAAATAAAGACTTGTTTTTGTGATTTTTCTATGATGAAGAATAAGATTATAAATAACAGAGAGAAGAGATTTTTAAATATGAGAAAAGTATTGTAGCTAGGATACATTCACCATATGATTCCCACTTCTTACTTTGGATTGATTTAAAAACACTTATTTATGAAAATACTCAGATAATTATCATCTGAAATTAATTAGTAAATCTCAATCCCTTGGTAATTTAACCCTTTAACCTGAATTGGAATCCTAATCCCTTAGTAACCCCTCATGAGAATTAAGCAATGAATACTGTAACAGCCCGTGTTAACCCGGATTGTTAACATACTATCGTATTAAGCCACGCGTAATTAAAATGCGGAATAACTTTTTCTTGAATTCAATTATGACGTCATTAACTTTAGCCAACTTGATTACTTAATTAATTTCATAAAATAATGCCTGTATGTAAATTGCAAGACAACTAACTGAATACCTCATATATAAATATAATGTGAGTATCTAAAGTCACAGGACTACTACATATAGCCTGAACCATAAATCCTGATACTTTAATTACAACTTTAACTAAGAAGACAATAACAAGTCTATGTGGCATGGACAAACCCCATGCTCACCAAATAAGGCAACAATGCCCAATAACAGTCTCAACATAATATCATAATCATAACGGGAAAACTTAACAGCAGTCAACATCCAGCATGTCAGCATGTCATAATAATATCAACTCAGCTCTGGCCTCCTGCCACCTGAGCCCTCAACATTACCTGATCCTGAAATAAGCGTCCCCAAACGTGGGGTGAGATCTCTAAACAAGAAATCTCAGTAAGACAAGGGGTCCTCAAGGAACTTCCACCCCAAGCTCACTTACATGTGCAATATAAGTTCAAAAACAGTATTTACAATATTAGTTCCAAAACTATGCAGTGCAACAGATATTCATGCCATGTGTGTTTATACAATCTACTGGCCAGAGAAATGCAGGAATACGTCTATACCCACATAAGTACAAGGAACACCGCTTGCACCTCATCCACAGCCTCACCATCTTGTACGTGCTACATACTCAGGCTTACCGTATAGGTGGACATCACATGCATATCATAAAAGCACATTGCATAACATAGCTCAATAGCATTTCCAAAACATCAAAGCATGTAACACGGCATGCATAAACCACATATCCATGGGACATGGTGGAACCACAACATGGCTAAACCGAGGACACGAAAGCTTACATTGCAAGCTAGCTATCCAAGCCAAGAGTCCAAACACAGCAGTCTCACAATCTGTTATGGACCAATAATATATCATTAATTATGCATTACAAGCATACAACTTACAGACTATGTCTTTCCTTTACGTTTTACGTCTTAAGGCTTCCAACAAAGCCATAAGCCGTTAATAATGTGATTCTGACTTAGTCCATTAATTACAGAAGTTCAACTTCATTAATCTAGGGTCCACAAACCCCCAATATCCGGATATTACAAGGGACATATCCGGATATGCCATATCCGGATATCACACTGACCATATCCGAATGTACCATATCCGGATACCCAGATCTCATATCCGGATATGAATATCCGGATATCATATCCGGATATGGATATCCGGATATCTGTTCGACAAATACCCGGATATCTCATGACAGAATGCAGTTTCTGCATTTCGTGAATATCCAGTCCAAAGATCCAACTTTTAACACTTAACTACGTTAAAGCATGCATCTTTAATCTGTTTAAGGTACCCATACTCGTTGGTTACAGGTTTAGCTTATTAGACATGGCAAGACACAATATTTAAGCCATAAAACTTATGATCAAGGATGAGGAAACTTACCCCAAGCTTGAAATAGAGGAACAATGGCTCTTGGAGCTCACCAACAGCCCCTCAAACTCAGACCAAATAGAAGCACGAAAATGGCACCTCCAAGGTTGGTTCTTCCCCACTAAGATGACACTTTGAAGCTCAAAATGCCATCACCAAGGTTCTCACAAGCCTAACTCCAAACTCAGCCCCTAAGCACACTCCAAACAGTGGCAACACTCAGCACACTAGGTTCTCCTCATGCACACAAGCCTCCCACACACTTCATCAAGGTGTTCACTCCACAAAAGGGAAGAGAAATGGAGCAAAGGTGGTAACTTGGCTCACAAATGAAGGAGGACCAATGCAACAGCCCCTCCACAATTCAGCCTCCCACACTCACATAAGAGAAATATGCAGCCTAGGGTTTTGTGCCTAAAAGTGGGTATTTAAAGGCAATTGGTCATAACACGCAGTATTAGCCTTAATAGCAACGCAAAAGATCTTGATCCCAAACTTTGGAATCTAAACCTACACATTTTTCTAAGATTTTTCATATTTTTATTTTATTTTTCGGAGCACCTTTCCGGTACGCGCTTTTCCATAGCCAGTATCAGTTCTGGCATCAGATCACATTATTTTGACTTGAAACTTGTTTTACATGTCCTCCATAATATTCTAGTAATTATGATGCATTCGTTATAATTTTCCGGGATACTTTTCCGATACGCATTTATACCGAGTAGCAGAACCGATATCTGCACTTTTCTTCCGAAAAGTGACTTTCAGCATTCTTACCCACTAGTTATAATTATTAAAGCCTCATAATAATTATTAGGGTCATTTATGGAATCATTTCCTAATTATAATAATTAATTCATTAATTACCTTAATTAGTGGTGCAGGTTCTTACATTCACCCCACCTTTTTAAGGATTTTGTCCTCAAAAACAGAAACATACTTGTCTCGAAAGTCAGGATACTGCCGGAGAAACTCATCCTCTCGCTCCCATTTGCACTCCTCGGGACTACGCCCAGTCCACTGCACCTTGACCATCGGAATAGTCTTGCTTCTAAGCTGCTTCTCGCCTCGATCGAGAATCTTGAGTGGTCCGACGGGAGTCTTTAGGTTCTCCTGAACCTCCACATTATCAGGTTACACCACGTGCAAAGGGTATTCTATGTACCTCCGAAGCTGAGACACGTGAAACAAGTCGTGGATGTTGGCTAAGTTCGGAGGTAAGGCAAGTCGATAGGCAACAGGTCCTACTCTACCAAGGATCTGGTAGGGCCCAATGAACCGCGGGCTCAACTTCCTCACTCCGAGTGCCCGTCCAACACCGGTGACAGGTGAAAGTCTCACGAACACGTGCTCACCCTCACTGAACTCCAGTGGACGATGCTTGACATCGTAGTAGCTCTTCTGGCGATTTTGCGCCTGCTTCAACTTTTCTCTGATCATCTGGATCTGCTGGGTAGTATCTTGGACAAAGTCCAAGCCAAAAAGCTCTTTGTCTCCAACCTCAGACCAGCAAGTAGGAGTCCGACACCTCCTACCATACAGCGCCTCGTAGGCTGCCATGCCCAGACTAGCATGAAAACTGTTGTTGTATGAAAATTCTACCAACGGAAGGTACCTATCCCATGCTGAACCCTGCTCCAACGTGCAAGCCCTCAACATGTCCTCCAATGTCTGGATGGTCTGCTCAGTCTGTCCGTCAGTCTGAGGGTGATAGGCGGTACTCAATCTCAGCTGTGTACCAAAAGCCTCCTGCAGCGCCTCCTAGAACCGAGATGTGAACTTCGGGTCCCTATCACTGATGATACTATCGGGCACCCCGTGAAGCCTCACAATCTCGCGGACATATAGCTTGGCCAACTGCTCTGTAGTGAAGCTCACCTTCACTGGAAGAAAATGGGAAGACTTGGTCAATCTGTCCACAATGACCCAGATAGAGTCACAACCAGTCTGAGTTTTGGGCAGTCCCACCACGAAGTCCATGGAAATACTCTCCCACTTCCACTGTGGAATCTCCAGAGGTTGAAGTTTACCAGACGGTTTCTGGTGCTCAATCTTAACTTTTTGACAAATAAGGCACTTGGACATGTAGACCGTAATGTCCTTATTCATGCCCAGACACCAAAAATTTCTCTTTAAGTCCTGGTACATTTTTGTAGCACCAGGGTGGATAGTAAACTGGCCCTTATGAGCCTCTGCCATAACCTCCTCAGTCAATGGCCCTCGAGGGATAACAATCCTCTTCTGAAACAACAGCAAACCATCCTCGTTCCAAGACACACCGTCCTGGTTCTTCACATAATCTAGGCACTCTCTTTGCACTTGCGCATCTTTAATCTTTTCCATTAGCTCATTAATCACATTTGTTGTTTCCAACTCAAGTAGTGTGCCCCCAAACAGAGTTCTCTCTCAAGTCTCTGAACTTTTCTATCACCTTATAGTCGCTCATCATCAAGCTGGATAATCTCACGGATTTCCGACTCAAAGCATCGGCTACCACATTGGCCTTGCCAGGATGATACCTAAACTCAAAGTCGTAGTCCTTCAAGAACTCCATCCATCTCCGTTGTCTCATGTTCAACTCTTTTTGGTCAAATAGATATTTCAGACTCTTGTGGTCACTGAATACAGCAAACTTCATGCCAAAAAGGTAATGCCTCCAAATCTTGAAAGCAAAAACAATAGCTGCCAACTCCAAGTCGTGAGTCGGGTAGTTCTCCTCATGAGGTTTCAACTGTCTTGAAGCATAAGCAGCCACTTTTCCTTTTTGCATCAACACACAGCCGCCCTTTACCAGAGGCATCGCAATATAGCTTAAACTGCTCCGTAGGATCAGGAAGGACTAACACATGAGCAGTAGTCAGTCTCTCCTTCAACTCCTGGAAGCACTCCTCACACTCATGTGTCCACACGAATGGAGTCTCCTTTCGGGTAAGACGAGTCATCGGTAGCACCATCTTGGAGAATCCTTCTATGAACCTCCTGTAGTACCCAGCCAAACCCAAGAAGCTTCTTACTTCTGTATCTTGGGCCTCTCCCAATCCATCACGGCCTCAATCTTGTTAGGATCAACTGCAACTCCATCAGCGGAAATCACATGACCCAGAAACTTCACCGCCTTGAGCCAAAACTCACATTTTGACGGCTTAGCATATAGCTTTTTCTCTTTCAACACTTGCAAAACAATCTTCAAGTGCTCAGTATGCTCCTCCTCTGTCTTGGAGTAAATCAAGATGTCGTCAATGAAGACGATCACAAACTGATCCAGGTACGGCTGGAAGATCCTGTTCATGTAGTCCGTGAACACTGCGGGTGCATTGGTGAGTCCAAACGGGATCACCAAGTACTCATAATGCCCGTACCTCGAGCGAAACGCTGTCTTTGGGACATCCTCCGGCTTTACCCGTATCTGATGGTAACCGGACCGGAGGTCAATCTTGGAATATACGCAAGCACCCCTGAGCTGATCCAGCAAATCATCAATGCATGGAAGGGGATACTTGTTCTTGATTGTCACCTTGTTCAACTGTCTGTAGTCGGTGCACAACCGCATAGTCCCATCTTTCTTTTTCCCAAAAATGACCGGTGCTCCCCAAGGAGACACACTCGGCCGAATGAAATCTTTCGCTGAAAGCTCCTCAATATGCTTCTTCAGCTCTGCCAACTCTGGTGGCGACATCCGGTATGGAGCCAACGAAATAGGCCCCACACCAGGCAATAAATCAATGGAGAATTCTATCTCCCTCTGCGGTGGAAACTCAGGAATCTCCTCGGGAAACACCTCGAGGAATTCCCTCACCACAGGAATGCCAGTGATATCCTCCTATGTCCCACTCACCAAACCTCCCAACATGATATAGCCAAATGCCCCTGCTCTCAAGGCCCTCATCGCCTGCAGGACTGAAATGAACGGTGAGGAACTGGCTGTGGACCCACCCGAAGACATCACCACTCTCTTGGCACAACAATCAATTAATACACAATTTCTGGACAGCCAATCCATGCCCAGAATAATCTCCAAGTTGGCCATCGGCAATCCTATCAGATTTACCGAGAAGTCACGGCCATCCCACTGAAACGCTACATCGCGATGGACAGTGGAGGTCAAACATTTTTCTCCGGTGGCGGAGGTCACCCGCATCGGTGGAGAAAGCACATCACTGGGCAACTCAAGCCCCAAAGCAATAGGGGTAGAAACAAATGAATGCGTTGCCCCGGAATCAAACAATACATCAACAGCTGAACCACCAATGGTAATAGTACCTCTGACTAGGTTCGGAGCTCTGTCCGACTGCTGACGATCAAGGGTGTACACACGCCCAGTAGTAGGTGGCACGACTGGTGCCCCAATAGGAACCATCTGTAAAGGCACTGCCTGCACTGCAGCAACTCTCACTGTCGGGCAATCTCTGGAGTAGTGGCCCTCCTTGCCACACTGAAGCATATCAGCTGGCCTGTAGCACACGGCCCAAAATGTGACTTCCCGCATCCCGAATATCTGGGAGCAGGAGGTCTCACTGTGTTCCCCTGAGAAGAAGTATTCTTAAACTGATTTGGCGCTTGCTTAGCCGCCAACTGTTTACCCTTACCTTTGTTCCCAAACTTCCGGTCTCTCCAGGAAGCGGAACCACTAGTACCCTGTGGCACCTCAATCTTGGCCTTCTTGGCCTGACTCGAACTGCAGTAATCCTCAATATCACGGCACTGATGTACCAAAGCCCCAAAGTCTCTCGAAGCAGAACCAGCAAGATGTCCAGCAATGTCCTCATTAAGTCCCCTCCGGAACTTAGCAGCTAGGAAAATGGGAGTCGGCCTCGCCATCCTGAAATGAGCAAACTTGACCAGCTCATTAAACTTGGCCAGGTACTCGTCAACAGACAACGAGCCCTGCACCAACCGGTCAAACTCTCCCTGCTTCCTTTCCTGAGCGTCATAAGGAAAGTACTGACCCAGAAAGCAGTCCTCAAAGAACGGCCATGTCATCACATGCCCCTGCATCTGAACACCTGAGAGGTGTTCGTCCACCACTCGTGGGCATCGCCTTCCAGCATGTACGTGGCGAACATCAGCTTCTGCGGATCGGTGCACTGCATCACCCTGAATATCTTGTCCAAGGCCTGAAGCCATCTAGCAGCAGCAATGGGGTCGTAGGACCCATCAAAAGTAGGTGGCTTATGCTTGCGGAAAACATTCAGCCGGCGGTCAATCTCGTCTCGATCCTCAGCAAAAACGGGAATGGCTTAGAGAGCCCCCGTCAAATGGCTACCCTCACCCATCTGAATCTGGGTGTCTTCCTGTTGACTAGGTGGAGGTGGGGGCGGTGGCGGTGGTGGAGGTGGTGGAGGACACTGGCTCGCAGCAGGACCAGCCCTCATCCCCTCCAACATGACCCTCATCATAGTCATGTTGGCCATTCGGTTCTCCTCCAGAACCTCAGCAGTGGCTCGCCAGTTCACCTTTTTGATGGCGTCCAGCATCGCCTGGTTTGCCAACCTCGTGGCCTCCTGGTCAGCTAGTCGGGCCGCCTGCATCTCAGCTAATGCAGCCAGGATAGGATCCGGTTGATCCTCGCTTGTACTCGGGTTCCTCCTTGGTGGCACCATGACTATGCACAAGTTACACAAAGAATGAGTTGATCAGGCCCACGCCATGTGGTCACATATGCATTATCATAACACACACCAATCAGAGAGAACGCAAAGTAGACACGCAACGAAACATCCTAAGTTATTGCAATACATACAGGCTTTTCCCTAGAAAGTGCTCTGATACCATAAAATGTAACAACCCGTGTTAACCCGGATTGTTAACATACTATCGTATTAAGCCACGCTTAATTAAAATGCGGAATAACTTTTTCTTGAATTCAATTATGACGTCATTAACCTTAGCCAACTTGATTACTTAATCAATTTCATAAAATACTGCCTGTATGTAAATTGCAAGACAACTAACTGAATACCTCATATATAAATATAGTGTGAGTATCTACAACACATAACCTGAACCATAAATCTTGATACTTTTTTTTTTGGTAAATACATGGGGCATTTCCCCACGAAACAGACAAAATGAAACAAAAGAAAACAAACAATAACAGGAAAAAGCAAGACAGAAAGAAAAATAAAAACCATCGACTCAGAAGAAATAAACTCAGCATCTTGCAGCTGGAGTGATGACTCCCGGATCCAGCATATCAGCAGTAAGAAGATTAAGTAGCTCACTGTGAGGGGATGTAATAGTGGATAAACCAAAAGGATCATCCATTGCTTTCTTCGCTAGCCAGTCCGCACAATGATTACAGGTCCTAGAAATATGCTTCAACAAGACAGACCAATCCTTATTGAGAGCAGCTCGAATCTTAGTTACCAGAGGTAGCTTTCGAGTGTCATTACCAGTCATGGTGAGAAGGCCAATGGCTTGAGCAGAATCTGATTCAAGAATAATTTTCTTCCAACCAGATTTCCAAGCAAACTTCAACCCATGTAAAATAGCCCAGAGTTCAGCTTGCAAAGGGGAGCAGGAACCAATAAAGACAGAGAAACCAGAAACCCAATTCCCCTCCCAGTCTCTCAATAATCCCCTACATGCAGCTCTCTCATTAGAAACTGCACCATCAACATTTAATTTTAAAGAACCTTGAGTTGGAGCAATCCAGGCAGGGGAGGATCTGATGAGGGGGTATATAGGATCAACTTTTGTTAACCATTTTCTGTTACAGCACCTTAACTCTCCAATTGATTCAGCAATACAAGGAGAAGGGTCTTCAGGTCTCTTTACAAAGCCTTCATGAAGCTCTTTATTTCTCCAATACCATAAGAAATTACAAACGGTAAAGAAAAGTCCCTCCAGTCCATGGCATGGGTATTCTTTATATTCAAATTGAGGATAATCCACTCTTTGGAACAGCTTGAGGTGAAAAAACCAGGAGGAAGAGGATGCAACAAAGGTATTAGCCAGACCTTTTTAGCTTTATTACAGTCTCTAAAAGCATGGAGCAGGGTCTCCGCTAGGTCAGGACAAGAGGGGCAGCTATTAGAGGAATCACTCCATTTGCTGATATAGTCTTTAGTTAGCATCCTACCATGGAGCATTTTCCACAAAAGAAGCTTAACTCTCTCTTTCCCTTTCCAACTCCATATCCGGTCCCAGCAGCTATCACTAGAGAGGGAGTTAGGACAGGTCAGATTTCTATAAGCCGATTTAACTATAGACTGACCTGGAAGCAAATTTCTCCAGCTAACACAATCCTCTCCTGCTTCCCCATCAGGATGAGGAATAGCCATAATCTGGTTTACTACACTTTCATTAAAATGGTTAAAGAGAAAGTGCGTATTCCATCCCTCTCCTGAAGAGAAAGAATTATGGTTTATTTTGAGATCAACAGTCTCAGCTGAAGGAGGAACAATTGCTAACGAAATTAAGCTAGTGTTGAGACTAGCCCAATCATCCTTCCAGAAATCAACCTTCTTCCCATTACCAATCTACCAAGAGATGTTACTTAACATATCTGGCCAGACTTTGCATAAACTTTTCCATAAATGAGAATCATACGGTTTAGAAGATACCTCCTTTAACAACTCTTTATTTCTGCCATATTTAGCCACTAGCACTTGAGCCCACAAGTGGTCAGGGGATTGAATTAACTTCCAGGCACATTTTTGCAGGAAAGCTTCATTTTGCTTTCTAAGATTGATGATCCCCAAACCACCTTGCTTTTTTTCCATCTGGAGCTGCTCCCACCTTACCGCATGGTGATTCCTATGATTATCAGTGTCTCCCCAAATAAAACTCCTTTGAATTCTTTTTATCTCATCACAGATGCCCTTTGGGAAAAGGCTATTCTGCATATGAAACATAGGAGTAGCTGAAATGACTGATTTAGCTAATGTCACTCTCCCTGCCATAGACAAGCAGCTCTTTTTCCAGCCCTGGAGTCTCCCATTTACTCTGTCCATGATCTCTCCATAATGTAGTTTATTTATTCTTCCATGCTTCATTCTATAGCCCAGGTATCTGCCAATATTCCTAGTATGAGCAAAGCCACTTATCTCCACAATAGAATTAGCCAGCTCAGAAGAAACATTCTTAGAGAAGAAAATGTTTGATTTGGGGTAACTAACCTTTTGCCCCGACATGTCACCGAAGATTGCAAGACAGTTCAGAATAGTCTTGATCTGATTGATGCTAGCTTCACCGAAAAGAAGCAAATCATCTGCAAAAAGCAGGTGAGATATAATTGGACCACCTTTTCCAGCTTTCATGGGCTTCCACTCCTCTCTATTAATGCAGTCAGCAATTAAATGAGACAGCTTCTCCATACACAGAACAAAGATATAGGGAGATATGGGGTCCCCTTGTCTAAGGCCTCTGCTAGGAGAAATTCTGCCTGACTTAGCACCATTCCAAAGGATTTCCAGCTCAGTAGTAGAGATGCAATGCATGATGAGATTCACAAATTGATCAGGAAGACTAATCTCCTTAAGCACTTTATGGATGAAACTCCAGGACATGCGATCATAGGCTTTTTCGAGATCAATCTTTATAGTAAAAAAGCCCCGCTTACCTTTCATTCTATTCATAGAATGAACCATCTCCTGAGCAATAACAATATTGTATTGAATTTGCCCATTGGGATCGAAGCTGACTTGGTGAGGGGAGATTAGCTTGTTTAGAATGGGTTTCAGCTTCCCAACAATAATTTTACTGATACCTTTATATAACACTGAGCAAAGAGCTATAGGCCGAAATTGAGAAATTCTTTCAGGTTTAGCAAGTTTTGGAATTAAGACAAGTAAGGTTTTATTGAGATCCCTAACATCACCTGGATTCTTCCAGATATGAGAGGCACACTCTACCACTTGCTTCTTCAGGAGATCCCAATTTTTTTGGAAGAAAAGAGCTGGGAATCCATCAGGGCCAGGAGCTTTGAGACCACCCATGGAAAAAAAAGCCTCCTTAATCATAAGATCAGTTATGGGCTCATTAATCAACTTCAGATCAGATTCAACAAGGCCAGGCCAGTTAACACTAGTGACAGCCCAAGGTCTATTACAGTTTTCTTCTGCGAACAGGTTATTGAAAAACCCTAAAATAAGCTTCTTCAGATTTCCTTCTTCTCTAACAGGATGACCTTCATCATTTTTTAATTCTAGGATCTTATTCCTAGCCCTCCTGATGATAGTAGTCGTATGATAAAATCTAGTTTTCCGATCTCCATCTTTTATCCAATTGCACAGAGCTTCTTCTTGATCCAACACTCGGTTCAGTTCTTCCTGGAGGGCCTTGTCTAGGTCTGAGTTAAACTGATCCAGGTGGTTATTGGTATTCAGTTGAATTTCATGCAACTTATTAAGTAGGAACTCCTTTCTAATCTGAATACACCCAAACACCCTTTTATTCCAAGACTTTAAAGGGTTAACCAGTTCATACAAGCTCTGGTTAATTTTAAGATGAGGTTTCCAAACAAATTTGAGAAAGTGGGAAAAGGAAGAATGCTCAAGCCAAGCCACCAGAAATCTGAAAGGCCTATCCTTCTTACCATTTTCTTTTGTAGGCAAGGTTAGGAGCAAAGGATTATGATCAGAATTAAGCCTGGGCAAGGATCTCACATAAGCATCATCAAAATCAACTCTCCAATCTGCATTTAAACAAACTCTGTCTAATCTTTTGAAAACCCTGTCAAGATGAAGCCATTTAGGTGCCTTCCAGGTAAACTTAGAACCTTTACAGCCGAGATCCAAAAGATTACAATCATTAAGGAAAGAGGAGAATTTTTGGCATCTAGCAGTATTGACAGGGGCTCCACCTTTTTTTTCATTAACTGAATCAATTTCATTGAAGTCTCCCATTATGACCCAAGGACCACCCACAATGTTTCTAATCCTCTTAATATTTGGCCATGCTCCTCACGAATATCCTCCCTAGGATTGGCATAGACCACAGTTAAGAAAAAAGAATTCTCTGAACTAATCGAGCAATACATGTGAATGAACTGGCTATTTTTTTCTATTATCTCTATATTGAAAGCATCTTCCTTCCACAGGATCCAGATACCACATGAGAAACCCACAGCTTCCTCTAATTCAAAATTATTGAAACCCAGTTGTTTAATCATTTTCTGAGCAATAGCCCCACTAATTCTCGGTTCTAAAATAGCAACCAAGCCAACCTTATATTTCCTTACAAAATTTCTTAGGGATGTCTTGAAAGATTTCTTTGCAGCACCCCTACAATTCCAAACTAGGCAATTCATTGGATAACTAGATCATGGTCAGGGTTACTGAGCCCCTGAACACTCTATCATATGAGCAGCTTCATTCATGGTTGAATTCTTTTCCATCTCCATTCCATCCTTCCCCTCTTTATCAGGAGGTTCCCCTTTTTTCAATTGAACATCACTACTAGATTGAGTAGTATCCATGTCCGAAGGCTTGTTATCCTCCATACATAGATCACTGCTAGTAGTTTGACCAGACATATCACTAAGATTAGAAGCAGCAATCTTATCACACAGATCCTTCTCTACCTCAATCAGAATAGGCTCTTTTCCAAGACGGCAAACCGGAATCGTGTTGACATGATTCTGAGGACGCAGTTTAGTGGGATTACTGGATGAAGGGAGCTCTACAGTGTTAGAGCTTTTCCCTACTGACTTAGAAGAAGTAGTGAAAATAAAGGATTCTGTCTTCTCAGAAGATTTAGGCTTATAGATTGACTTACCAGCAGTCCTTTTCTGAGCTGATGGAGATTTCCTGATTGGAACCTGAGGCTTAGTCTTGAGAGGAGTAGCCCCTTCGCTCTCCTTGTTCACATTCATTCTAGCTCCCACAGCTGAATTGCTATTGGTATTTTTCGGAACAGCTGGACCAGGATTGATCATAGGCTCTTGATTAGCCTGGCTGGAGCCTCTTTTATTGGAGATATCATCTCCAAAAGCTCTATCCGCCTTTCCTTCAGATTTCTTTGGATGTTGGTTCTTTGGGAATTTTTTCTTTTGCACTACCATCCAAGGTCCCACACCATGGTTGGCAATAGGTGGCACTTTTTCAACAACTGGTTCCTGTGTGTTACTGCTCTCAGCAGGTTTAGTAAAATCCGGACATTTTTCAGAATTATGTCCATATTTTCCACAGTGAAGACAAATCAGGTACAATCCTTCATATTCCACCTTAAATACTTCCTCTTCCAATATGAATTCCCCTCTCAAAGGTTTAGAGAGGTCCAATTCAACACAAACCCTCGCAAACTTCCCTCTATCACCCAGTGAAGTGGTTTTATCAATCTTAAGAACTTTACCAACAGAGTTTGCAATCATCTTTAAAACAGGGATAACACAAAACTCAAGAGGTATACCTGGAAGACAAATCCACGCAGCCACACGATGGATATTTGCTTTATGGGGGTTGAAGAAGGGCTCCCATCTTCTTATTGCCAGATAATGACCCATCAGCACCCAGGGACCTCCATTTAAGGCCAGATTAAGATCCTCCAGGCTCGAGAATTTCACAGAGAAGAAGTCTTTCCCCAGGTCAGCTACTATGATGGAACTTGATTTTGCCCATAAGCTAACCAGCTTGTTTTTCATATACATGACCCCAACCTTTTTCCCCAGCAACTTTACAATAATTGCATTTTTCCAGGGGCTTCTAAGCCTCTGTTTTGCTTCTTTTATGCAGCGAAACCTGACTGAGCCGTCTTCCCCATATATTGTTTGAAAACCCAGCTCGTTTATGACACCTAATTTAGGGTCCAGGGGTTCGCTATTATCATCATCTAGCTCTTCATGCCAAGAATCGTCCTCCCCCAACAAGCCACCTTCCGATCGAAGAGCCTCCGCGAACGACTTGGGTTTGCCTGACGGAACCCGGTCCATCAGATTTCCCAAACTTGCTCCTCGATTGGATGAATCAGGGGAAAATTCCTCCCCATTCTTGGATCTCTTGATACTCTTTCGCATGCCATCTCGAGAATCAGATTCAGAAAACTGAGATCCACCTTGTTTTTCATTCAGAACGCTCATATTTGCCCTAACATAGAAGAAGAAAAACGCACGTGAAGTGCACGCTCACCTTGTTTTCTGTTTATAATTTGGTTCATTAAAAGAACAAAATTGTTTATAAAAAAAAAAGAACAAAAAGAACAAAATTACATTAAAAGATAGAGGAATGTTGCTTACCAAAAAAAAAAAAAAAAATAGAGGAATGTTATATTTATCATCTCTTTTCACTTATGATCACTTATAATCAAATTTTAGCCGTTCATTTCTCTCAATTTAACTATTATAATTTATCAGATTATACTTTTTAATTAATTATTAATTTCTAATAAATTATAAACCATTAAATTGACAGAAATTAAAAAAAATTGTTATAAGCAAAAAAAGATTATAAATATAATATATATCCTCTTAATGATAATGTAGTCTATAAAAATTACTACATTTTTCCTTTTTTGTCATATGAGAAATTAGCGGGGTCGTGAAAATTTTATCTTCACGAATCATTTTCTTGATAATATATAGAGAAATATTAATTTCATGTCATTGAAGACTAATATTTCATGTCTTAGACACAAAGTATATATAGTCTATTTTTTACAAATAAATAAATAAATATATAAATGAGTTATATATATTTTATACGATATGAGATACTGTTAGTATTTCCATAATATATAATTATATATGTTACTAAATAAGAAACGAACTTTATCCTCTCCTTTTTTTATTTTTCACTCTGTCATATCAAATAAAGGCCGAGTAAGATACATGAATCCTTGATATTTTTGTTTTTTGTTTTTCGTTTTTTTGAGAAGTAATGTAGAAAACACAACATTCAGTAACGACAGAATATATATAAAAAGAGACATGACATGCTCTCGAGTCTTCTCAATTACGGTGGTGAAAGGTTGTTGAAGTTAACTTGTCCTAGTGTATAAGAAAGGGAAATTCGATTTTTTCACGTGTGATTTCATATTATCTGATTATAAAAAAAGTGGTTATTGGTAAACAAATCAACCGTGATAAAATATAAAATAAAAATATATAGTAAAAGATATAATGCAAAAAAAATAAGTATTAATTTATTTATTAATGACTAATTGATTATTTTGCCTTTATTTTATTTTTAATTATTACTTTGTTATTTTTTTTAAGTATATATCAATATGTTCCTATTTAATCACGTTGACCATCAATTACTCGAATAATTCATGCAAATGGACAATTCAAATTTGGATTCATGAATATTTGTAATTTAAATTAAGTTTTAATATCTTGTACATATATAAATGGATTTGGGACGGATATTTGTAGGTTCAAAACATTTTAGGATAATTTTTTAAAAGAAATCACCAATTTGCCTCTCTTTTCAAATTTGACCATATCGACAATCTGTTTTGTTCGAGTAATGGACACTTACAATAAAATAGTTAATAAAACCTCATCCTACAGATGAAGATATCTATTCCGGTAAAAAATAACGGACACGGACAATGACTCTCAAGCTAAAATTATTAAGAGGTTGAAATAAAATACGTAAATTGAAAAAAAAAAAAACATATTGACTTAAACATTATATTGATAAGAGAAGTATCGCTGACATAATATTAGGGCATGAAGCATGCCATTAAAAGTCTAAAACACGAGCATGGTAGTCTATATAACCCCAAGCGTGGGCATACTAATTAATTTAAGGAAAATATTTTCTCATGTTGCATGAGAATTCAACTCTCATGTTAGTGATCTTTCGATTTGCGTGCAATTTTTTTTTTCTTTTTTTAATAAATGTGTGGTCCACCACCAATTGAGTCATAACATGAGAAAATCAAATCCCTTAATTTAATGGTGATATTTGCTGATAAGTAGTCAAGTGTCGAATTGTAAAACACTAAATAACCACTAGCGTGGGCATACTAATTAATCTAAGGGAATAACCTCTATCCTTTTAAAGGATATAAGTTTATATCCTTTTAGATCTTAACCGTTGATTTCCGTCCATCAATGGTTATAATTTATTGGATCAAAATTATTAATTAATTAATAATAAATTTGGTTCATCAAGTTTGACCCAATAAATTATAACCATTGATGGATGAAAATCAAATATTAGGATCTAAAAAGATATAAACTTATCCTTTAAAAGGATATATTTTTCCCTTAATTTAATTTAATGGAGATATTTGCTGATAAGTACCCAACAATCAATCAGATAATAAGAAGATTTGATTAGCAAAATATGTGTCTGCTAGAATAGAAAAAAAGGGAAGACACATTAACAAAAAGGGTTGAAGTGGGGGCCATATTGCCCTCAAAAGGAAGATACCAATTACGTAAACAATGGGTGCATTTCTGTTTTCAAAATTCGAAATTTCATTCAACTCAGTGGGCGCCGCGCATGCTCATTCATTCATTCCCCAAAACACAAACCCCATCTCCGTTCCGTTGAGTTACAATTCAACTGGCAAAACCATTACAAATCCATGTCAACACCTTCGACCTTATCCAAAGTCCTTGGGAACTTCACTCTCCACGCGCTCTTCTTATGAGTTATGTCCCCTTCCCTCCCACAATTGTTCTTTTATTTAATATAAATATCCATTTTGCTATTTTACTTGTTCAAAGTCAAACTTATCAAATAATACAATTTGATAAGATAGGAATGTTAAAACTAATTCTAACATTGTAATCCTTTTCTGTTTTGTTCTTGACTGAGATATTAGGCCTCATACATGACCCAGATTTTTAGGTATCATCTTAAGATTATTATGCATTAAATTAAATTTTCTAGAAGATGTCCATTACTTTCGGAATTTAACAACGAAAATCTTCCTTAATTTGTTATAATTATACATATCCACTCAGATTCGAATCTAATTAAATTTAGGATAAAATTCATCAACGTTCACGTGGTTTACTCCAGAATCACTTATGCGATTTTTTTATCACATATGCTCTTATGATTTGCTAAAATATATGTTTTTTATCTCATATGCCTCTATAATTTTTTTACTTTTTATAAAACAGAGGGGCATATGTGATAAAAAAAAATTTACAATGATATAGATCATTCTGAAGCAAACCACAGAGATATTGGTGAAATTTTTCCTTAAATCTAATCATATTTCAATTATGTTGTTTTGGGTACGAGAGTTTTTTTTTTGTGAAAAAAAAAAATTAAAACTGATCCGGTCATTGACCCGGTCGAGGTACTGGGTCACTGGTTCAACCAATGAGTCACTGGTTCAACTGTATGACCCGGTAATTTTATAATTTTATTAAAAAATTATAAACATACACAAATATCTAAAAAAAATTATTTAAATTTCAAATATTTTAATATAAAAAATAATAAATCACATATTATTATCGAATAAAAGATCAAACAAAAATATAATGATTGTGATGGGGATTTAGGTTCAGAAAATGATCTCTCCAACTATAAATCAAATCAAAATTTTATGCATAGTGCATAATTGAGATAATATTAATGTTGTAAGTACATAACTTATGTAAGTCAATAAGCAAAATAAAGATTCAAATATGTCCATTATGATTTTTTTTTAATGGATATTTTTTTTTGAATTGGGCCGGGTCACCGATTAACTGATCGGGACACCGATTTTCATGAAAACTGATCGGGTCGGATCGGATCGCACCGGTTCTAATGCATGACCGGTTCGTTGCTTCAACCTGACCGATTATATGACCGATTTACCGATTTTTGGGTCGACCGAGTCGGTCTGGTTTCTTAATACTGCTTAACACCATCGTTAATCACCAAATAAATAAATCCTTAACGTAACAAATTATTGGATATCTATGCCGATCATGTCAATAATTATTTTCCCATAATTTTGCTGCTTTTAGTTTTCTACAAGAACTTTATTAATATCATTTTATTTAAATGTATTTGTACAAACTATTAGAGACAAGGTAAATTTTGCAAAACTAAAAAAAAAAAAAATCTATAATGAAGAAATTTCAAATTAAATTTATGATTTTGATAGGAATGCTGATAAGTCACGCGTCAAAGAGACGTGTTGAGTTTTGCATACATAATAAAACATAAAGGGAGTGCCATATTTAGCTAGGTAAAAGGATGATAGGGTGGGTGTCGAGGGGGACACGCGAGATCGTATTCGGATAAAGCCGAATCTTACTATTTCTTTCCAAAGAAGAATATTAACAATAAACAATAGGATAAAAAAACAAAAAAAAACATTAATCTTATCCACCACCCTATACCTTTTCTTATAAATAATCTAATATCTTCCATATCTTCCATTCCATTTGTGGTTCTTAGAAAAAGATTATTGTTAATAGTTGTCAAGTGCTAGCTAGGTACAAATTGTTGTATGGTGGTAAAAGGTTGAGGAAATAAAACACATAAAAGGGTATCTGAAGAACAAATTAGAAATGGAGCAGCTTATGAACAAATCAAAGATTGATGCTCATAAGATAGGAAAAGTTCATGAGTTTGATATTGTTGGTTCTTTTTCTTCTTCCTCTTCATCTTCTTCTGTTTCTGGAATTTCAAGTGGGTCATCATTGGAATCTGATTCTTTTGAAGAAGTAACATCACCAGCTTCTTCTTTTTCTTCCTCCTCATCAGATCATCATCAGCTTTCAGCTGATCCATTGAGTGACATGTCTTCTCTCTTTGAACAACTTCCCATAAAGTAAGCATCTTTATCTACCCCTCTTAGTTTTTTCTTTTTGTGTTTTGCTTTTCTCTTCTTTTTTGTGAGATTTGTGTTTCTGGGGTGATTGTTTTTCCTTCTGAATTTGCTAAAGTTTGTTTCTTTTGATAATGATAAAGGAGGGGGCTTTCAAAACACTATGAGGGAAAGTCACAATCTTTCACTTCATTAGCAAATGTGAAGAGCTTGGAGGATCTTGCAAAGGCAGAGAACCCTTACAATAAGAGGTTGAAATCTTGTAAAAGTTATGGAGGAGGGTTGGGTGAGAGACACAAAACAAAGTGCACTCATAATACTACTATGTCAAGGCATGGTGGTTCTAAGAGAGGATTGCATTCAGCATGTTCAAGGGGTTCAAAGGGTAGTGGTAACTTCATGAGGCCACCAATACCCACTCATAGATCTACAAGTACCACTAACATCACTAATCAAACAGCCTTGTTTGCTTGAAAGGGATTATGTTATGTTTTTGTTGAATTGAGTTTTTCTTTTTTTTGTTGTGATTTGCGGAGGATCATATGATGTATATGAATTAGTTTCATTCAATGAAAACTTTTTGAGAGAAAAAAGAAAGAGTACCAGCCATACACCTAATATTGATTATTTTTTTAAAAAAAATTTGCAATTGTTATTAACATGTGCAATTTTAACGCAATTGGGTGTTTTTTTTTTTTTTTGCCCTTTTATCACGTTTCCACCAAAAATGTTATTAGAGGTTGAAGACATGTCAAAATGAACTCGGCCTCATGAACCAAAAGGGAAAAATGAACTAATGTATGACCCGGAAGAATCGGGTCGGGCTAAACCGCATATTTGTCACCCTCCTGAAATATGAAGTCAATTGGGGCCCAAATTCACATGCCCGATTTATATATCCCGTTTTGTCGGTGATAATTTTATTTTTTATGGGTATGATGTTTGTCTTTTTTTAGTGAAGATGTTTGTCATTTTAAATAACACAAATTATGTCATTTTAGGATATTGATAGACACAAAAAAATGAAAATCATGGGAGAGAGAAAGTAGGTGATTTTTTTTAATTTGAATTTAAAAAAAAATTATTTTGTTTCTATCTCTCTTATAATGATTTAATTTTATGTAATTTAAAATGATAAATATTTTTCTCATCTTTTATATATAAAAATAGAGTTTTACCTCACCAAAAAAAAAATATGTAGGGTTATGGGAGAAAAAAATATGATTTATATATGTTATATAGATTCGTTTTGCGTGTTGAAGTTTTTTTTTTTTGTTGCGGGTCCCACAAGACGTTGTGTGTGTAGGAAAATTTTTCTAGTCATGTTAAATGATAAATGATAAACGCATAAAAATATGTACTCACCAAAAAAAAATTATGTAGGGTTATGTGAGAAAAAAATATGATTTATATATGTTTAGGAAATAAGATTAGCTTTTAAGAAATATTACAGGTTTAAAATTTTTATTTTTGTTGTAGAATATTTTTTTTTATCATATCTATAAAAGTGTGATTTTTATTATAAAAAGAATAAATTAATGGAACCAATGACTTTTATATTAGTTAAAAAAAAAAAACAATTCGGCAGAAATATTTTTCCCAAATATTAATTCCTTATTAATATGTGATTGAAAAAACATATGTCCATATACACTGTATATGTCAACCACATGCCCCGCGGTGGCCACGCACTGTATAATGGTCTTAAATGGAGATAGTGGAGAAATAAACTACATGAAACTTCCGAGAACATTCCGGATTTTGATAAGATAAATGATGGTTGTTATTATTGTAGTTGATCAATTTATTCATATCATTTTAAACTGCTATGAACGAATTGAAAAATTGATAATTAAATTAAAAAAATTGATAGTTAAATTAATCAAAAATTAAAAAAATCATAAATTTAGTTGAATTAGATGAATTTTTAATTTATTTGATGAAAATCGATCTAATATATTAATTTTTTCTATTTATTTGGACTTATTTCTCAATCATAGCGCAAAAAACTCCAAACCCAATATTCATTAACTCACAGTTAAAATCAAGAAAATTTATTGGTACATTCTAATAAGTTTTCTTTACTATTTATCATTGTGATTTTTTTTTGGTAAGCTTATCATTGTGATTTTTACCTTTGGATAGGATACCACAAAAGTATGAATTTTTGCTACATAAATATAGCATTTAATTGAGTTAAAAATTTATTTTTATTTAGTTTTATAATTTTCACGTTAATGTGTTACTACTATAAAACTTATATGTCAAAATTTGAAATAAAAAATTGTTTTAAGATCTCTCTATATTATTAATTCAGAATAATTTGTCTTACCTTGTTATTGTCTAATTTTACTTCTTATTCAACAAGTGATAAAAATTCCCTTCTAATTGTCCAATGCAGACCTGGAACTCCCCCCGTTGTTATAAAAGTACGAAATCGAAATATTAATAAATAAAAAAGTTTTTTTCTTACCAAAAAATATATTTTTTATAACATACTTTTATATGATATTGTAAAATCAATTATTAATTTTTTTACATATTAATATATTAATTTTTATTTCAAATTATAAAAAGAATCTAAAAGTCATAAAAAATATATTGCATTTCGTAAATTACTTATAAAAATTTTCAAAATAAAAAATTATATCATTATTAAAAAAATTAATATTAATTTTCAATATGTATATATGTAACACAATAAAAATGATTTAACTAGTATTAATATAAAAAATCATTTCACAGTCACATGCAATACAAAATCACTCACATCCATAAGAGTTACGATGACTTGAGAGAGAATAGGGGAAATGATGGATATGAGTGATTTGAGAAGGAGGGAAATAAGAGGAGAGAATTTATTGTGGGGTGAGATCATCATTTTTAGGTGGTCCCTTAGTATAAATGGGGGGTGGGTAAAATTAGAAAAGAAGAAAAAATAACAGAGATAAAAAGGAAAAGAAAAAATTAGTGTTGTGAGAGGGAACACCAAATCATTGGGTGGTCTTGGAGCATAGAAAACATTTCTAAATAAGAGGTGTTAGTGAAGGATGATTAGATTGATGGGTATTTATAGGCATAGCAGCACTCATATGACACAATATAAAGAGTGCTACAAGAGGGGAAGGGAAAAAAATGAAGATGCCCGAAGGGAGTGGTGTTGCTATATTGACCACCTCTCAAAACTTAATTACATCTATGATTGACCTAAACTCATTTATTGGGTGAAATAACACTAGTTGGATCAAAAAACCGTTTAATTTAGTTTATTTAGTGAATGAAATAATTGTTAATTATGTCATGCGCATTGTGCACGATATTTGGATATAGTTTGAGATTTGTTGCTTATGGAAAGTTAATAAAAAAAATTTCAATATAGATTTCACATAGGTGATGGTTAACCAGTGATGATGGTGATGGAGGCTAGTGCTAGCAATGGTAGTGGGGGCCAATAATGATGTGCTAGTTGGTGGTTGGTGTTGGGTGGCGGCTCAGTGGCAATAGTGAGGTTAACTCTCACATTCTGAGGGCTTTAGGATGCAAATCACTATGTCTAGGTGAAGAATTTCTTAACATATCCATTTGAATCCTAACCTAAGGTTCTCCTATTATAGTTTATCAAGCAGAATGTAGGAAAAATGAATCAACAAATTAAGTTTGTCATATCTTGTGATAACCATATAATAAAAATAAGAGTTGAACATAGATCACATAGTATGAAGTAAGAGACAACAACCACTATATCAATGACCTATTTGAGATTTTTTTTTGGTATCCTGGTTAGGGTAAAAACCCCAGCAGGCTAAGAAGAAGAAAAACAACGAGTGTTACCAACACCACCTATATCAGCTAAGTACAATAACAAAATACCTAGGGGATGAGAGAGACAGAAAAGAGCAAAAGTCTTCATGTGCCAGATTAATTACAGGTAAATTTAATAGCCAATCCGCACATCAATTTCCCTCTCTATACGTGTGCTTTATCTTCACTAACCACTTCGTGTTCATCCATGCCCATATGCGAGTAACAAAATTGTTGGGAACTCGGTTTCCTCAAACTCGGCTAAGAAGCCTTTGCGGAAGTCAAACGTCAAGTTAGGAGCTCGGCTCTTCAACCAGACGTCGGCCTGAATCACCAGATTGGCCAACGAAGCGAAAAAATGAAATAAACACAGAGGAGAGAGAAAGAGAAGAACACAACAGAATTTAACGTGGGAAAACCTTCTCCATTAAGAAGAAGTGTAAACTCACGGGACACTAGTCCAGAATCAAACTTCCACTATGAAAATAATGGGTTAAAAAAATCAAGCATCATCAACAATGGTGGTACACTCAAAATTCACCTACAATGGTATTTTCTCTCAAACTTCCCTAAGGAGGTATAACACTCAAGGTGCTCTTAAAATCAAATCTTTGAGTTTTTCACTCAAAACCCTCAAATCTCACAAGTTAACCTTTTTCTTTCTTTCTTTCTAGCCTACATCCTTTTCAAAACTAATATATTTATAAGGGAAGATAAAGGTTTAGGATTTCTTAGATCCTCATGGGCTTTGAGCTTAGCATTAAGGAGGAAGCCCAAGAAAAATGATACTCAGAGGCTAGCTCGTCCCTTTTGGGGAGCCATGTGTGACTGCCGTTGTCGAGTCACTTTCTTTAATTACCTTCCTCCAACCTTCTTCCTGAGCTAATTGAATTCCCTTTAATATACCTTTTAAATAATTTTTTATTCATTTATTTTAATCCTTATTGATGGTGCATTGCACTTGAAATCTTTGATTAAAAAAAATATTTTTGATTATTTCAACCAATAATTATGGTTTCATTTAAATAATCTCAATTGAATTATAATTTTTAATTTTTAATATATTGCAGGTAGCAAAATAGGTCTAATACATCGGTTTGGCCTGTTTAACCCGTCATTTATCCCTTAACTCACTTTAACCCACCTCGCTTAAGGACGGGTCAAAACAGATACAACCTGCGACAGGTAGGGGTGTAAAAGGGGTAGGCCAGCATACAACCTAACTTATATTAGGTCATACTTGACCTATTACAAATAATCAAATAGAATAGGTCAAGTCTTTTAAAAAAATCTATTTAGAAAGCAGGTCATAGATTTCTTTTGTACATCTTGGGCTTATAAGCCTAATGGCTGGCCTATATCATATTATTTGTTTTAAATAAAAAATATTATTTAAATAATTTTGTATAATAAAGTAATATTATTTTAGTTTATTTTTTTAATTATTGAATGTCAAATAGGTTTAAACAGGCTGACAAGTCTAGGATAAGATTTTTATTTTTTAAATATAGGCCAGACTTGTTATTTGGGCCTATATAGGCTAACCAGTCAGGACAGGTCTAAGATTTTTTACATAGGCTCAACCTATTTAGGTCAAAACCTAACTTAGCCTAGCCTAATTTTTTTTCGTAAGCTTAGCCTAGCCTATTTACATCCATAGTGGTGGGACAAGTTAACCAACCAAGTTGATTTTTTTTATTTAAAAAAAAACTAATTAATGATATATTTTTTTATATATTTTATTTCAATTGATACCTTTTACATATATTAGGAGTATGACTTTTGAAAAAAAAAATTCACTTTTTTATTATGTTGGCGGGGTAGGATGGGGTAGGTTGAAAAATTTAACCCACTTTTAAAAGCAGGGCTGGTCTGATCGTGTTTCCCGCTTTGCCACCTTTATGTAAAGTAATGTATCAAAATTCTATAATATTTAAAATTAACTCTCAATTATAAAAGTCTTATTTGCCTTAATCTTTAAACCTACTTTAGAAAAAAATGTTTTATATTATTATATAGGAATTAATATTACTCCCATTATTGGAAATAAATTATCTTTAGTGAATATAATTTGATGTCATTTTTTCACCAAAAAAACAAATTGATGTCGTTTTAAGATTTTAAAAAGGTAATTTTATAATCCTAATTCATTATGGAGTTATATTAGTCTTTATTATTAATTATTTTTTCCTAACTCCAAAAATACATTATTTTAAGTTCATAAAAAATATTAAACCCTATTTTATATATGAGGTCGCATTTTCACGTACTATAGAAATAGATAATTTTCTATGAATGATACAACCAAGTGGGATCCATTGGTTTAGAATAAAAAATAAAAAAATAAAGTGGTTGGCACGTATTTGGATTTTTTTTTTTTTTTGATAACAGGCACGTATTTGGATCTTTATAGTGGAGAAAATTTGGTTTTCCTATAATACAGGACTTACATATATATATATATATATATAAAAACATTTCCGGTGGGATAAAGGAAGTTTGCATTTAAAATTAATTGTAGAAAATAAAAATATTATATTTATTTCCAACTTTGTATGGTTATGATTTCCCATATTTAATGTTTTATATTTATTTCCACCTTTGTATGGTTATTATTCTACATATTTAATGTTTTAATTATTTATTTTATATATATTTATTGATTCATTAATTCTAAAAAATGTCATATTTCGGTTATGACGTTTTGATATTTAAAAATTTTAATATATATAATATAATTTTTATTTAATACATATAAGAATCTCATAACATAAATATAAGTATAAATAATTTTTCGTACTTTGTTAATTTTTAATGTCAAATTTTATAAAAGAAAAAAAATTAATTTATAAATTATTTTTTTAATATTTAGTTAACAAAAAAAATTAAGATTAAAAAAATAAAAAAAAACGTGTCCGAGCGTGTCCCCAAATGTTGACCGCGTGTCCCCAAATGTTGATTGTCGGAGAGTTGATCCATCTTTGTATAAGCTTATTGCGTGTCCGTGCAACTAAAGTATTTATATATATATATATATATATATATATATATATATATATATATATATATATATATATATATATATATATATGGGGTAAACCACTTTAGATAAACTTATTAATGATAGCTGCCATTTTTCGGGAGAACATAAAATGTATATGATATAAAAATAAATAAAATTACTAAAGTTGTTTTTTTTTCTTAATCAAAACGACGTATTAGCAAAAAATATATATATATATATATATATATATATATATATATATATATATATATGAAAAAACATGAGGAGAGAGAAAAAAACTACGTCATTTTAATTATTTATTTTCTTATATTTATTGATTCATTTTTGAATGGTTATGATTCATTTTTTTCTCTCTTTTCCTTTATCATCATTGATCCATCTTTGTATAAGCTTATATAAATGGCAGCTGTAGATAAGTTTAACTACAGTAACTGTAAAAATGTTTACCCATATATATATATATATATATGAGGGAATTATTTTCTCATTTAACATGAGATAAAATAATTTTCTATACACACATATTGAGTGGTAGGACTAGGACCCATTTATGCATTTTCTCTCTCCTCTTTTCTATATATGTGAGTGTAGAAAAATAATTTTATCTCATGTTAAATAAATTAAACAATTATATATATATATATATATATATGAGGAATTTTTTTCTCATTTAACATGAGATAAAATAATTTTCCTATACACACATATTGAGTGGTAGGACTAGGACCCATTTATGTGTTTTCTCCCTCCTCTTTTCTCTATATGTGAGTGTAGAAAAATAATTTTATCTCATGTTAAATGAATTAAACAATTCCATATATATATATATATAGGGGCAGAATATTCTTACATCGGTATAAGAGTTAAGAACTTTTACACTCAATCATAACTATTGATCTACTTGTATCCAATGGCTTATATTACTATAAAATTTGAGCCCTTAGATATAAATGGAATTAGTTGACAAGATTGAGAGTGTAACTTACACTGATGTAAAATGATCCTTACCCATATATATATATATATATATATATATATATATATATATATAAAAGGAGCACAAATTAGTGTTACACATGATTTATGTAGGGTTTGTTTTCTGGGCATATTTGATATTAATCAGACTTGGCTTATATAATTAAATTAAAACCCCCATTTTAGTTTTTGTTTCTCCTTATTTTCTCTTTTTATTTAGTTTCTATTTTCATTTGGTTTTCATTTTATTTTTATTTTTATAACTGAGTGATTAAGTTCTTTGCAAACTACTTGAGAAACGACTTAGAGTATGCAAAATTTCTGAACCCTAAATAAAAATTAATTTTTAATTTACGCAAGTTCGACAGCTCGTGTCAAATTTGGAGTAAAATAGAATAGGCCTAGGCTTTTAATTTTCTTTTTAGAAAATAGGTCATAGTCTTATTTTATATATGTCGTGCACGTATTTTAATATTTTCTTATTTTAATAATTTTGAATAATAAAATAATATTATTTTAATTATTCTTTTAATTATTAAATGATAGCACATGTTCCTCGCCTTTAACGCTGCCTAGACTCTAGCCAATGAACTTCTTCCACATTCTTATTCTCATTGAATGATCTTCTGTGAGTAAAAGAAAGCGAAATTCTCCACTTGCTTAATTAATTCCTTAATCAAATGAGATTTTTGTCACCTTAAATATATTACTATGTATAAAATAAGTATTCACAAAAAAAGTGTTGACCGGCGAACCTACCCCTCAGGGGAGGCCGACCCTCCAGGTCGAGCCCATTTTATCATATCTAATTTTTTTGCATTTTATATCAGCATATAATAGATTTTTATATTTATCCATACAAAAAAATATTCTTATAGTTACATCTAAATTACTATATATCTATATTTTCTATAGTTGCATCTAAATCGACTTTTGTCGGTGTGTGTATTTGTGACATATATATTAGATGAAGAGTTGACAAAATTTTTAGTTATTACGTTTAATATTCTAACAAACACTTTATAATTGAATTTGAATGTGGCAATATCAAAAGATCATTCATTAGCTTAATTGCATAAATATAAATAATTATTCACAAAATTAACACACACATATATATAAGCATATATTTAATGCATCGTATTTAATCTCGATAATACTATAACTATACCAACAATAATTTGGTAAAGAATATGAAAAACCAATTATTCACTAGGTTAAAAACAACTAATCATAAACAACATTAAAATGATGTACTTCAAAATATTGAATGATCATTTCATTTAATAGAGTAATTAATAAGAATAAATAATTTTTTTAGTTCAAACGAAACTCTACTTTGAATATACGGGCTTAGAGATTACTTGAGTGTGCACCTAACTCCTAAAAGTAAAAATATAAGAAGACGAGTTTGTTAGATATTAAATATAACAAGAAAAAAGTTTAATATAAAAATTAAAAGTGATTAAAATTTATTTATTTTTTAAATAAAAAAGAGGTGCTAATTGACGGTGAAATCTTGTGTATTAACAAAAAAGGAATAAAATAAAAAACCGTGGCTAGCCAAATTAGCCACGTTCACACTATAATTAATCATAGCATTGCAATAACTGGGCCACGTTAATTATCTCATTTGCTACTGCTTTCATGAGCGTCGTAAAATTTTTCAGCCACAATATATCCTTATTTAGCCACTAAAATGACGTCGCTATTTGTGTGTATTATATTTGAAAAGAATAAAAGAATATGCCTACTAAAATTCATATATGATAATATGAATTAATTAGGATATTATATTTGTTCTAATAAATTTTTGAAAAATGTTGACATCATCACTTAACTTGAATAATCCAATCATAATTGAACTGGATATGTTTATATTTGATTTACCCGACACAACATAACCTAGTTCAATTTCTAATTTTATCCAAACTAGCCGAACCTAATCCTTGTGAGTTGTGACCCCTAAATAGGTTTAGTGGTTCTTTAGGTTTTATTTAGCGAGATGTCTTGACTTATTTAATTGTAAAGATAAGCACAAGAATATAAGGAACTTACTTTTTTTTTTTGGTGAAATAAGGAACTTACTTTTGTACATAATAAAACATTCCTTTTAACTTTTAAAAGATGAAAAAATCTTTAATAAATTTTAAAATTAGATTGATAATGTGCTAATAACATGGGACCTAACAAATGCTTTTATTTTTAATAAGGAACAATTTGAGCAATAACAAACTCTATATACCAATTGTTCCCCAAAGAAGCTGGTTATCGGTCAACTATAGTTGACCAGATTTTCATTGGACGATACGTAAATTAAGATTTTGATTTTGACAATGTTTTCCTTAATATTGGTCTCCTCTTATTTTAGTATTATTATTATTTTTGATACAATAGTATTCGCTCTTAGTTCTTCAATTCTTAACAATAGAAACTAGTTGGGGATGATTACAAAGGAACACAAAATTAAAAGAAAGAAAGGATACAATAATTGGACTTGTGAGCATTTATATATGCCAATATCACAAGCACACCTTGTTAAATGGTCAAAGAAAGATGCACGAATAAACGAATATGAGAAATTGTACCAAAAAAGAGACAAAGCAAAATCAAAAGCAGCCTCAAGCTGGACCAGCTGTGGCGGTGGTGGGGTCAGCACTACACACAAAGAACACAGAATACTTATCTCTACCAGCACCACTAGCCATGTGCAAGCGTTTAACACACAGGTTGTACTAAAAAAAAGACATCACAACAACAAAGGGAAACTAGGTCCCAAAGCACGTTCCTAAAATTATTTTTTATTGTTAATATTATCCTTGTTTAGTTCAGTTAGGTCGGCAAATTGTTCTTGCTAAATTGATACAGTTGGTGGCAAGAAAAAATATATAAAATGCGAAGTTGCCGACAATATCTTAGTTGGGAATTCATATTTTAGGTAAAGAAAAGTAGTGTTTTTATTCTTAGAATTGGTTTAATTAATGGGTTCGCTTTTTTGGGGTCACCAATAATTTAACTGCAATAAGTTTAATATGACATCATTTTGGGCGGATATCATATGTTTTAATAATTATAATTTATTCAGGGTTATAATAGTCTTTATATTTATAATTTTTTAAGATTTCAATACCAAAACGACGTCGTTTTAAGAATAAATGTAAATAACTTATTTGCATTACGGGAATTTTACCTACTATTTTTTCTGCCTAACTTTACCTACCACCCTCTAATACCTTTTGATCAGAATCTCAAGAAGAGAGTGACAGATAAATGTTAGTTAAATGTCTAATCTAACAGTGTTTTAGAATGAAATATAAAGGTAGGTAGAAAAAATGATAGGTATAGTAACCTATCCAAATTATAGGAATCCAAATGATTTTTTTCATGTGAGGTTTAAGTTCTATTTTTGTTAGAAACAATTTCTTTTGAAAAAATGTTGATATAACGTCAATGTTGAAGGCGTCCTTTTTATTTTTGGTAGAAGGCGTCTTTTAAATAATTGAAGGCGTCTTCAACTGGTGTTTCCATTATTCAGGCAACTGAAATTTAATTAGTTTGATTAAGTTGATTTATTTTTAATTTATTGTAAATTAATTGAATTAATAATGTTTTCTTTATTAATTTATATATTTTGTTATATATCTTAAATGGGTTAGCAAAGTAAAATAATTAATTCTAAGTATGAAGCTTAATTTTTAAATATTGTTTTCAACAAAAATTAATTTTGAAATAAAATAATATAAATTCGATTAATGATTCGAAACACACTTACGTTCGTTTTACTATAATTTAAAGTTAAAACTCCTATAATGTATTATGTTAAAAACCAATTTAATCTATAATAAATTGACAATATCATATATTATTTAAAGAGCATCAAACCAAACTATTTGACAGATTATTTCCTTTTATAATATACTAAAATAGCAATATCAAACTGTCAATATATTCGAATTAAACTTAATATGCCACAAAAGTAAAAAAATTATCACGAAAAATTTATATAGTACAAAACAAAAAACAAAAGTAAAATTATTATTATTTACACTTTTTTTAGTACATTATTATTAGGAAAAAAAATCTGTCATTTTAAATGACACAAAATTATATCATTTTTTAATGAAACTACGTCATTTTATTAAGTTTTTATATTCTCTCCTCCTTTTTATTTCTAATTTTATAAATTAGAAAAAATTATAAAACACATCAAAATAACATATTTTCATTAAAAATGACACAAAATTATATCATTTAAAATGAAAAAAAAAACATGCTGTTATTAACACGTAAATATATAAAGAACCAATGAAACAAAGAGAGGAATATCCCTTTTCTAAATTCCGAAACTGTTCCTACAACGTGCAAGGCAACTGAAAAGAGAAAAAGCCAGTTTTGTTACGTTACTGTCTCTATCACAAGTGACGAAATCCTCCTCTTAAATCAATTTAATGAAATTAACTTACATCAATATAACTCTAATAAGTAATAATCATATCTATTATTATTTTTTGTAATTAATTCAAAATTATTAAATAGAAGTTAATCAATGATAAATAATGAATATAACATTACAAATTAATCATTTTCCTTGAAATATTAGTATCCGATATTCACTATTTAATACCATACTTAAAAAACAATTATGAAAAATTTAATATTAGGTGAAACTGTGAAAGTAAAATAGGTAGTGAATAAATATGAGGAAATAATGTTTGTCATTTTATATTATGTGTGACTCATATTTTTTTTCTCAGTATTTTACTCATATAGTTCCATACATTTTATGTAGGTTATGAGAAAATATGAGAACTATCAATCCCTACCCTTATAAATGAATAAAGTCCGTGTCTTTTAAAAAAGACATTTTAAAAGAGAAAAGATCTTATTTTCTTAACCCATAATTTATCTCTTTCTTTTATTTAAAATAAAATTCTATATTGGAATAAGTTTTTCTTATTTTCTCTTTCTATAATTTATCCTTTTCTCTTATTTAAAACAAAGTTCTATTTTAAAATATCATTAACTATTATTTTTTCTACTTATTATTACTATCATTTTAAAATATTATTAGCTCAGAATCTTAACTAATATCTATCTTTATCTTTCTTAATAGATTCTGATCTAATCACTTCGGATATAAACAGAAAAAAGTGATTGGGAGAATAACCTATCTCTCTTATATTTTAAACTTTCCCCAATATAAATATCTAAACGAAGAATCTCCGTGAAGTATAAATAGAGTGTTCTGCGTGTATTTCGCATCTATTCTCAAATCATAGTGGCGGTGGAGAGAGAAGAGAGAGAAAGCGTGCGTGAGTTGTGTGTGTGATAGCGAGAGAGAGAGAGAGAGAGCGCATTACCGATTAGCCGTCGATCTTATGCCAGAATCGTCGAGTTGCCGGCGATATTTGGTGGAAAGTGTTTGATATTTTAGGTTTTGATTGAAAGAACGAAGAACCTAACCTTATGATCTGTTTTGAGAAGCTGCGTTTCTCTTCCTATCTGAGCCGCTTCATTGCCGGCATTCTTCTCTTAATCTTTTGCAATTCATTCCAATTAATCTCCAATTTCCCCAATCCTATACACCCTTAACCAATTCGTTACCATTCAATTCCTCTTTGTCTCTATCTCCCTCTCTCTCTCTCTCTCTCTCTCATTCCATTGGTTCCTCTCGAGTCTTCACATTTGAATTGCCTCTTTATGGATCCTAAACACTTATTCTCCACCGCTTTGCTTGATGGTTAGTGTTTTCAACTTTTTTTTCATTTCTTTCATTTTTTACACGTTTATGCTGGAATGGATCCGTGAAAATTTTATGTATATCTCTATTCTATTATACATTAAATAGCGAGATTGTATTAAAATTCATGAGGTTTTGTTAAAATTTATAAATATTTATGAAAAGAGATACGAGAGGATCTACTCTCGTCTTTATTTGCTTTTATTGGTTTTATTAGCTCTCCGTTTGCTTGTTTTACGTTTTTCTAATTTTTATTTAATATTTATATTTTGGTTGAAAATTTTGTAAATTCTTTTTTTTTCTAATTTTCTTTGTTGATGTTCAGGAATTTGCTAGTTTGTTTGTGTGTTAATATGACTGTAATGTTGTGTATGAATAATAGCCTTTCTTAATAATGGTTGTGATGTTTGGGTGGCGATATGACCTGTCTACAAAATGGTTTTGGAATAATTAAGATCGTAATCATGCTACTACTAGATTGTTACTGCATAAAGAATCCATTTGTAATTAATTGAACTTGGTTGTGTAGGGTTTGCTGTGGCTTTTCAATAATTTTCATGGCATAAATACCTTTGAATAGTGTATATTTCATAGATTGAATGAAAATTATTGAAAAAACAGGAGAGAGTTTTTCATTATATGGTTTATCTAGTTCATTCTCATTATGTACTAGGATTTTGCCCCTTCTGATTTTTGTGTTCGATGACCAGACACTCTTTCCTCACACATTGAGAGGCAACACAGAACTCTCCCGTCAGTTATTGTAATCGGTGCTGGAATATCAGGGATTGCTGCAGCACGTAGTCTCTATGACGCATCTTTTAAGGTTCATATCGTTATGATCAGACTTCCACTTTATTTGTTCTTTCTGTTTTCCTTAATTAGGACGAAAGATTTTTTCTTGCTTTTCTGCTATGGCTTATTTTCATCATTTGGTTAGGTGACTGTACTGGAGTCACGGGATAGGCTTGGTGGTCGCATTCATACTGACTACTCATTTGGTTGTCCAGTTGACATGGGAGCCTCATGGTAAGTTCAACATGTTCCACTGAAATTGTTTTTGTTGCTCACACACACTATTTTGTAGATGAAAGAAATTGTACAATTCATTAACTTATAAATTGTCTTTAATATGGTGTGCGTGCTATGTTTTCCCAAAATATTAATCTTACCATGGTATATTGCTAGTTGGTAGCTCGCCTATTCTTCTTTCCTTATTTCTGGGTTTGGTATTGTTTAAAACAGGGATATGCCGGTATGCCCACGACACTTAGCGCACAATGTATTTAACTTGTTAAATATAGACTTTTAAGCAAAAATTAAACCTTTCTCATACCATAAAGCTGTGCTTACATATTTGTTGTCACACTTATGCTGCCATTGAATCCCCCATGACAATAGCTCCCTTCCAAGTCTTGAACCAGATCATCATATACGGCTTTGCCCAGATTGCCAAAAAAGAGCCATCAAAATCTCTTAGGGACTTTATTTAACCAAAGAGTACAGGTCCCCAAAGATGGCTCTCTTTATGCCCCTGGCCCTGTTTAATAACATCAATGATATCCTTATTTTATTTGTTTTATTTTTTATGTTTGGTTCTTGTTTTTCGTTTTTGTCAAACTATTGCCAATGCTTTCTACCTTTTTAAGCTAATTGTTGTATCCGGTTTCAACTGGTGACTTTAATTGCAGTTTTAGATTGATTGGCGTGGTCCGTAAAGCCTAATATCCCTTTAATTTTCTTCCCACACTCATAAGGCTTAAAATTCAGTACAATGAGAGAAACTTAATACGGTCATCACCTCTTTCATTTATTGAAATTTTTGTTTAAATATTTCTTTTCAACTTTTAATGTTCCTTCTACGAAGCCAGCTGTCTTTTATATGCCTGAGCTAGGCCACTGAAGTTCGTTTATCCGTGTAAAAAAGCCAAGAGTTAGTTATAGAGAAGGACACATGGCAAGCAGTGAATGGAGGGGGTTATTGCAATCACAGCAAGTATACCGGTTGTATAAGTAATAAAGAAGTGAGTAGAGTATTGTTTCCACGAGGATTAATGTTTCAAGCATTAGTTCACTATTTTTACTTAAGTTGGACAAATCAAATTTAGTTTGAGAAGAATAATAGAAATCATATTTAAAAAAATAAAATAAAACAACAAATGCCAAAAAATAGTTAAATGCAAGAAAAGAATTCTAATAATTAAAAGATGAATTTAAAATCAATAATAAAAACTGCAGCTAGGTCTACTTCACCTTTGATCCCCCTTTTATGATTTAATTCAATTTAATAACTCTCTATCCTAATTGTTTCAAACAATTCACCATCTAAGAATTAATTGGTCAAATCCTAATGTCTTAATTCTTTAATCCTTTAACCCAATCGGAATCCTAATGTCTTAGAAACTCTTTTCAGGTTAAGCCTTACGCGCGATGAATTACAAAAGTTTGCAATTCCTACCAGCTTTTGTCTAGATCAAGTAAGAATCGGTGTCTATCCCTGTCTAGATTAAGACCCCAATATGTTTATTGCGAATCTTAACCCTCTTTTTTTTTGGTAAATGAATCTTAACCCTCTTTATTCCTATATGGTTGGTCAGACCATACAAGAATTTAAACAAGCAATTCAAGATAAATACACACAATTAGATACAGTTTCTTAATGAAAAGAATTAAGTCAAATAAAGTATTCATATGTCGGGTCCATATTTCTAACTACAAAGAAAATTAGTTAGACATATCTAGCTTAAACAAAATAATAAAATAAATGAAAATAGAAGAAGTCACGGAGTGGGTGTTGGTTAATCTCCACGATTACGTTTCGATCTCCCTCCACTTTCGTCCTTGATCTTCGCAAGCTCTGAATTATCTCTGCTTTCTTCCTTGGTGCGTGAAAGAATGAATTTTGCTTCCAAATTCTCCCCTTTATATTGAGAAGAAAGTTTACTTAATTGCTCTGAGTTTAATCCTTAAAATCTTCCTTTTTATATTTAAAGGAAAACTTTCCTTAAAAATATTCAAGAGAATATTCAATCAAATCTTCAACCAATTATATGATTCAAAAATCCAAAACAAATCTACTTGAGCCTTGCAACACGACCTCTCCAATTTATCTTTTTATTGAGCTGAAAATTACTGCAAAATATGAAGATTTTTGTGAGAATAAAATAACACTTTAATTACAATTCTCATATCTTTTAATTATTTTTAAATTAATTTCATGCTCGTATTAATCCTTAATACATAATAAATTGGAGACACATCAGGGGTGAGTTGGGAGATAGTGGGACAAACAACAAGTTGGTTATAGGAGAGGAGGGGGGATGGGAGGAGGTCATGCTAGACTTGAGTAAGGCAAGAAAGGTTGAGGGAACTCTGGGAGTGGAATATCTGCACCTAGAGGGAGCTTGCAGGTTCTTGGATGGCTGCTATGCTGTTCTTCTGTGACCTGTGTTTTTTGCCATTTCCATTGTCTCAGAGTGTCTCTGTTTTTCTTCTTTCTGTATTAATTTCTACTCTTCTTGAAAATTGTAGTGTGAGAAGTCTGTAAGGAGCTAGACTCCATATGTTTTTGGTTTAATTGAATTGCTGGTACCAACATGCTGAAAGAGAGTTTTTTTAGCGCATAATACATATTCTGGAAGATATTCCTTAGAAGTATGATGTTTGAGATTGTAGCGAGATACATTGTTTTTGCCCTAATAAGTAAGATGCACCCCTTCCAGTTACTTGTACTCTTCATGCTTTATTCTTTAAACGTAAGGAACTGTGAATGGAATGAGTAAGAAATTGATGAACTTTTAATATTATTAGTTCTTTCTTGATAATTTTCTAGGCTGCACGGAGTCTGTAATGAGAATCCCTTGGCTCCATTGATACGAGGCCTGGGGCTTACGTTATATCGTACCAGTGGTGACAACTCTGTCTTATATGACCATGATTTGGAAAGGTAAATAGTCTGCCATGTTTGTGCTATTCTGTTGAGGTTGATGCATTTGAAGGTTTATGATGTAATTTTTAGAATTAGGAGAAGTAGTACTTCAACTGACCTACATGGTTTGATGCAAATTTACCAATTTGGTAACTCTTTGTGACCCATAACCTTTTCTTCATGCACGGAGTGCTCATGAATAACATTGTCTCATGAAAATGAAGCATAAGATTATGATTTACTAATGTTTAAAACAATAAAACATCTGGATCTTTTGCAAGTCTACTAGTAGTGTTTTATAGTAATCGTAGTTTGTCTTTCCAGCTGTATGCTTTTTAACATAGACGGTCATCAAGTTCCACAACAGATGGTCATTGAAGTTGGAGACACTTTTAAGAGAATTCTGGAAGAGGTAAGATCTTTTTATTTTGCAGCATATGGCTTGTGGTGTTTTTCAAACATCAACACAATTATGATTATCTTAATCTTGAATCTAATGGCCACTTGGTGACTACAGACAGAAAAAGTGAGGGATGAGCATCCCGAGGACATTTCAGTTTCCCAAGCGATTTCAATTGTGCTAGATAGGAATCCAGAACTAAGGTACTTGATTGAATTTGAGGACAAGCATCAAGGCTTGAAGTTCCAATCTATCTATCAATGTAATTGACAAAGTTTTCTGCAGGCAACAAGGACTTGCCCATGAAGTGCTGCAATGGTATATATGCAGAATGGAAGCTTGGTTTGCTGCTGATGCAGATATGATTTCACTGAAAACCTGGGATCAGGCAAGTGCCATTGTATTAGTTGAAGAATATAAAATATGCTTTTGCCTCTAACCTTCAACATATCGTTTTTCTGTGTTTTATTCATGATTTCATTCATAAACCCTAATTTGCCACCATATCCTTAGGTTAATAAGCAGAAATCTAAAAGTTGCTCATTTTTATGAAACGGACAATGTATTTTTCCTATCTAATTATTATATAATTTGAATGTTGAGAACTTCATGAAAAAAATGGATATAATGTAGGAGATAAATAATTAATTATCATTAATTAATCAACTAAAAATTTTGTGTTTTGTCTCATTAGAGATGAGTTACTTTTGACAATTTTAATTTGACATATGAGCTTCCCATGATAAATTTTTGACTTATGTCATTAGATTATCGGGAGAAGGCTTTTGTTGCTGTTGTTTTTTGTTTATCATTTGGTTATTCCCTCTGGTTAAAGCTGATGATAAAATGAGATCAAAATTTTTCAATCGCCAATGTGGTGGTGGTTGTTGCATTCTATCTATATGTGGAAGATCAATGTAGCATTATTTAATATCGAATTTTATACTTAGTACTTACATTGTTCAGGTTCCTAATTATAGGAACATGTCCTCACTGGTGGTCATGGACTTATGGTGCAAGGGTATGATCCTGTTATAAAAGCTCTTGCAAAAGATATTGATATACGATTGAACCACAGGTATACCTGCAAAATCTAATACATGATTTAACTGCATGGTCATTTTTCATGATTTGTGACAAAACATGCAATAAGTAGAGAAAGAAAAAAGAATGTTTATGCCAAGTTTGGAAAGTCTAAATATGATGATTCCTTTTTTTTTTTATTTGGTTTGAAAGGTTGATTTTCTGTTAATTAGAAACATGTTGTTTTTAAAACCCATATCACTTATTCTTGTTGAAATTATAGGGACTTAGATAGGGAAGGAGAAAAGAAGAGAAATAAGACTCTCAGTAATTTTCCATGATGTGATAAGAGGATATGATGATGACAAAGCATGAAGCCCTATTCACATTAATAGAAGACTCCTAATCCTAATTAAATAAGGAAACAAATCATGAAATATGAAAACTACTCGTAAGAAATCATCTAAGAAGATACTCTAAACTACTTAATAATGATATTATTATAATTTTCTAATATTCTAGCAGTCCTTTTCCCTTTTTTTTTTTTTTTTTGAGATATGGACAGACACCTGTTGCTTATGCTTAGGTGACTTAAATGATTGAATCTGAAACATTTGTTGGTACTTGGTGTGGTTCATTGATTCATTTACCATCAATGATTCTGTTCCAATTCAATTTCTAAGTTTATTTAAGCCAAACTCCGCTTGGTCTAACTTGATTCTACCAATTGCGTGTTGCACTAACTTCAAAATTTGAACCCATAGAAATGTGGATTCATTTAAATTATTTTCTTTTAATTATAAGATTACTTCCCAAATTTTCCCTTTATCCCCTTCCTCTAATGATGAATTAGGATGTAAGATGTTGATCCTTTTCTGATACCTCACCATGTAGGGTGACCAAGATATCCAGTGGTTACAATAAGGTTATGGTTACGGTTGAGGATGGCAGGAACTTTGTCGCCGATGCTGCTATCATAACTGTTCCTCTTGGAGTCCTAAAAGCCAATTTAATTGAATTTGAACCAAAACTGCCTGATTGGAAAGTTTCCGCAATTTCGGATCTTGGTGTGGGCAACGAAAATAAGATTGCCCTAAGATTTGACAAAGTGTTTTGGCCTAATGTAGAACTCCTGGGCATTGTTTCCTCGACCTCTTATTCCTGTGGCTATTTTCTCAATCTCCATAAAGCAACAGGCCATCCAATTCTTGTCTATATGGCAGCTGGCAGGTTTGCTTATGACCTTGAGAAGCTATCTAATGAGTCAGCTGCAAATTTTGCAATGCTACATCTCAAGAAGATGTTCCCTGATGCTTCTGAGCCGGTGAGTTCACCTCTCATTTTGTCCTCATACTAACCATCTCTTAATTAAAGTATGCTTTCTCTAGTGTCTACATCCTCTGACTTTTTGTTTTGTTGGATTATTGCAGGTTCAGTATCTTGTGTCACGTTGGGGAACAGATCCAAACACTCTTGGTTGTTACTCGTATGATTTAGTTGGAAAACCAAATGATGTGTATGACAAGCTTCGTGCACCCTTGGGTAATCTATTCTTTGGTGGAGAAGCTGTAAGCTTGGAAAACCAGGGATCTGTGCATGGAGCTTACTCTGCTGGGGTTATGGCTGCTGAAAATTGTCAGAGAGATCTTTTGGAGAAACAAGGCCACATGCAAAACGTGCCTCTAGCTTCTGTTAGGCATGAAATACTTGAAACTCCTATACCTCTTCAGATCTCGAGGATGTGATTTGTCCTCATTTTTTTTTGTAAAAATAAATATTCATTTAAATTTGCATAACGTAGTGGCAAATTATTAGTTATTTGGATATAATAATGAATTAACTATTCTGAAGTGATAGTTATTATCTTACATATAACACCATTTCCTCTTAGTCTTATCCTAACAGGAGTCGATCATCTTTTGTTTAAGTTATCTTAAAGACCGACATAAATTGATTCTATGAGATCACTGACTGCACAGTGCGTACGTAAAATTTAGTTAATGACATGATATGGCTTAGGAACAGTGATCAAAATGTGAATGTTTTCCAAGTATTTTTTTACCTAAATGTGACGTGAAAATGTTTGTTGGATACTGTAACAAATTCAGTTTGTTGATGTGTCACATTTTTAGTGAATAATAAGTTTGTTACATGGGATAGTGAATTTGGTTGAAGTATATATTTCAACCAAGTTTACTACTAGCGAATTTGGTATATATTTTTTTAACTTAATATTTATTATTCACTAGAAACATGATAAATCAGCAAATTGAATTTATTATAGTGCCCAACAAATGAATTTAGTTTGAGAAATAATACTGTTCATATGGTATTTAAGTAAAAATTTTGGTGAACAGTAATATTTTGATCGCTTCACGTCTGATAGTTCTTTCAAAAGTATCTCAGAGAAGCATAAATGATGGAGGTATCCTCCTACCCGGATTCTGGGTGGCTTCTCAACATTTTCCTTAGTCAACATCTTGGCAGACAACGGGCTTTCGTGTCCCTAGGCTATTTTGTCTGTCTCTGCTTATTTATTGTTGTCCTTGCATTAAGCCGAAAAGAAAGCCAAAAGGAAACGTTATTCTTATTTGCTTGACTTTCCCTTTAAAATGTACGAAATCAAATTACTTTAGGGGAAGAAAGTGGAGGCACTACAAGGGTGTGGGAACATCACATAAAATACTTGAAAAAAAGACTCAAAATTAGCCATTTATATAATCAAGTATCTGATATAAAAAAAATTCTAACGACCAAGGTTTGAATCCCAACAAAAGGTCTTTTTGATTGCCCATACCCCTACCTCGGGTCTAATGAAGAGTGATTATTAGTATTTGTAACCATAAAACTCATAAAGATTTATCCCAAAAACTTGAGTTTTATGTTAATTTAAGTAGTAGCTTATAACTGATTTATGAGAAAAATATTTGTTATTTTAAACGATGATATGTGCTTTTTATTTAAAATTTAAATAAAAAAAATCTTACTCTCTCCCCTCATGATTTCTCTCACACAACTTTATGTTCTTTAAATGAACAAATATTAATCCCTTGATTAATTATGTTTTCCATATATTATGTTTAATTTTTTTTTTTTTCATATTACATGCTTGAAATGTAAGAAAATCAGTTGTTCTTTTTGGGGGCAGTTGTACTGATCAGTGTTAAGAAACCCGGACCGACCCCGACGGGTCGACCTGGGAACCGATAAATCGGTCCAGTTGAAGCAACGGACCGGCCATGCATCAGAACCAGTGCGACCCGGTCGGTTTTCATAAAAACCGATGACCCGACCCGGTCCAAAAAAAAATCCAAACTTTTTTTTTTCAAAAAAAATTATAATGGACATATTTGAAGACTTTTTTGCTTATTGACTTACATAAGTTATGTACCTATAACCAATGTTATTAGAACCGGATTGGCGATTGACACGGTTAAGGTACCGGGTCACTGGTCAATGGTTCAACCGGTGGGTCAATGGTTGAACCGCATGAACTGGATATATATATATATATATATATATATATATATATATATATATATATATATATAAATTTATATTTTATTCTTAATTATATAATAAATATTTTAAATGGTGCTATTTAAACATTAACCTGATCTAGTTTAGTAGTATTTGCTATGTTGCACAACCTCAATGGAAGGGGTTCAATCCCCATTAGATGTAATGTGATTATCACTGTTATATTTTTGTTTGATCTTTTATTGGAAAATAATATGTGATTTATTATTTTTATCAATCTTTTTTAGATAATTGAGTATGTTTATAAGTTTTTAGTATAAATTATAAAATTGCATATAATTACCGGGTCAGACGGTTGAACCAGTGACCCAATGACCCAGTACCTTGATCGGGTTAATTACCTGGCCGATTTTAATAACATTGATACTGACTACTAAATTTTAATCTAGCTATTATAATTTATTAGGTATATTTATTAATTAATTATTAATTTTCAATAAATTATATTTGTTAGATTATCAGAAATCAACAGCGATTAGTTAATTTAGTAGTAAGAGTTCTAAAACTTTTCATTAATAAATATAACATCTCCGTTCTTTATAACTAACAATTATATATGACTTTATAACTAAAATAATAATAATAATTATATATGACTTTATTTTTTGGTTTACACGCTTGTTCTGTATGTTAAGGGAGACTTTGGCTCCTTCAATTTATTTATTTATTTTAAGGGTTAAAAATTTCTTAAGTTACATCTATACACACAATAAACACGTGGGTTTCATTGAAATTTTTTTCTCTTTCCTTTTTTCAATGGGACATTGGGACCCACATATTTATTAGGTACGTATTCTCCCAGTTTGATATGAGAAGTCTTTAATCTTTATTTTAATTATTGTTTTCATCTAAACTTTTATTTTCCCTTTGACATAGCCCCATACTTTGAGCATAACCGTCTTGCAGCCAAAAAAATTAATTTATTATTTTTTAATAAAAATTATGAAAAAAATAGTCATTTTATAAAATATTACAAAACTATAGCAGTCAATCACGTCCAAAAGTGGGCATGACTAGTAGGAGAGAGACACGCCCTGCAGAGGGTGTGACCACCCAGGGGTAACACGCCCAAAACAGGGCGTGACCAGCAGGGGTAACACCCCAACAGAGGGCTGAGATTTGCCCTGTAGTGTCGGCAACATCGCAGCCGTTGCTTTGTTTCGGTGACTCACAGCTGGCATCTCCACGTTCAAGGGTCGAGATTATTCCTAGCGTGTCGGCAACATCGCAGCCGTTGATTGCTCCTAGTGACTTACAGCTGGCTGCCACTACGCGTCCCAAACGAGCGGTCGAGATGCTGCCTTCCTTGTCGGTGTCATCTACACCGTTGATTCCAGATCCACTTCCCAACCACTCCGCACGCTCTTCCAGGCTGGCTGCGCAGATGGAGCCCAAGGAGATTGGGTCAGTGTCCTTCGTGAAGCCCAACTGTTCTCCTCTTCGCGCTGCGCATGTGTCACCCAAGGAAGTTGGGCCGTATCCGTACGAGAAGCCCAGCCCGCGACTTGAGGACAAGTCGCTTGTCTTAGGGGCAGGCAATGTAATGGGCCAGCCCAATAAGCCCAACAAGCAGCACAATGATGGATAAAAGGAAGAAGACCCAACCCACTTATTTGAGAGATTATGTGATGGGTTAAAAAGAAAGAGGGAGCCAAAATATTGTTATGATTCTAGGGATATTATGGTGATTGTACCACAGTTTGTTATTATCTTTCTGTTATTGCTTTTACTTTTGTTAGTTTGTTAAGCATGGATGGTGTGATTGCTTTTGTTAGTTTGTTATAAGTATGGAAGGATGAATAGAAAAGGGACATGAAAAATTCAGATATCTTTCCCTCTCTTATCTTCTCTTCCTTAACCCAATTTCCCTCTCCTTTTCCCTAATTCTATCCTCAACCTAAAAAATAGCACATAACAGTTCAAGTCCCTTTCTTCGTGTTATGTATGTTCAATTTGTCTCCTCATATCAAATTTCCACTCGGGTCCCGACAATCTACCCTTAAAGTTTTCTTGTAGAGATAATCCAAACGTCTAACATATTATAAATATCGATATTGTTAAGGGAATAGTATTAATTTAACTCCAAAATTAATTTAAGAGGTTTTTTTTGTCTAAATCATTATAAGAAATATTTTACTCATATTTAATTGATGTGAGATCTTAACTCATATATACTCAATACACTTCACTTACACTTAAGACTTCATATAAAATTAAAGTTGATAAGATTAAACATTTAAGACAAAAATAGATTCCGATATTATATCAAAATCGAAAGCAAATTAGCTTCAATTCAACCTGAAATGATAACTCAAGAAAGAGAATTATCAAAGTGTTATAAAAGCCCTTTGTGCATATTATTATCCAACGTGAAGTCTTAAAGATGATATTTCATTTTTGGTTGAAAAATTGTCAACAACAGTTATTGCAATGACTATAGACGGAGGAACCTCCCCTCTCTTTCCAATGAAGCTTGTCTCGATAATCTGATACCTTGAAACTTCCACTTATCATTATCATCTTATTCAGCAAAGTTAAGAATAAATGCGTTTTCGAAAGAGTGTTGGTATATTACAACGAGAGTAGACAATGATTGAACTCTTATTTATAAACTCATTTGTTCATATTAACCCAACAGAACATTGACAATATTTTGGTGTAATTAGTCTCTCACTTAGAATAAAGGGTTATTAGTAAAATCTCTGCTCATGGATTATCTTAAAATTTAAAATCGTCATTATAAACAGGGGTAAAAATGGGTCAGGCGACTTATTAGATTAGCGACGTATGATCCAACCTAATTAAGTCATAAATGATTTAATATATTTAGTAAGATAAAATTGACTCAAGTTTTTAATTTTTTTTTTTAAAAAAATAGGTCATAGACCTATTTATATAAGACCTGACCTACAAGCCTTGTATTATTTATTTTAATTAAAATAAATATTTCAATAATTTTAACTTTATTTATATATATTTTCTAATTCTTCATTGGTATTGAAGACTTAATAGGTTTAATTGGTTAACAGATTTAAATTAGGCCTTTCAATTTTTTAATATAAGTCAAATCAGATCTATAATTTAGCTTACATTAGGATAATAGGACAAGTCAAACTTAAAATATTTTGCATAGATCTAATCATTTACATCTTTTATTACAAGTTAGCTATGTTCTTCATGGACGAATCAAACTATTTTTCTAACATAAAAATTGAAAATACAAATATCTAAAATTTTTCAAAACTTAGACCACAAGATTTTTGCATCTCATAAATTTGACATTTCAAAGCTAAATCTACTGAGAAAAAGAAATTATAACTATATATATATATATATACACTACTAATTACTTTTAAAAAATTGTTATTTTTTATAGCTAATTAAACGTATGCGGTCACAAGCAAAATTAAAAAGGGAAATGTGATAATGGCAATAGAAAAAAGGTTCGCATGTTAGTTCAGTTGCAAATAGCATGGCGGCCACATGATCAAGGCTTGATTAAACAAAATACAGATGATGCAGCTAAAGGATCTTCAGGAATAGCAGCTTGTGGGGAATTATGTAGAGGTTTAGATAGTCAATGGATGAGGGGTTTTGCTTATCATGTGGGCATTGCATCAGCTTTTATGGCGGAATTATGGGGTATTCTGAAAGGATTGGAATTTGCTTGGAACAAAGGGTTTAGGAAACTTATAATTGAAAGTGACTCCACTTCGGTGATCACGTTTCTTACCAACAAAGGAAATGTTGTCCGAGAGTCGCATATTGTTACTTGTATTCGGACTTGGATGAACAAAGACTAGGACCTCAAGGCTCAACACATTCACCGTGAAGGAAATCATCAGTGTGCTGATTGGTTAGCCAACCATTTGATATGTCTTACTCAGACCTCTATCTATAAGGAGTTTAGTCATGTTCCTCCTGGACTTAGCTGTTTATTTTTTGCTGATGTTTGTGCTGTCATTAGCATTAGGAATATTCATTTTGTTTAGTTTGTTTCTAGGCTGTTAAGCCCTTTCTTTCACCAAAAAAAAGGGAAATGTATCTATTACGTAACAAGAATAAAAGTTGTTTTCCTACACAAATAAAAACACATGGGGTCCACAATTTTTTCTTTTCTCTTTTCTCAACTCACTTTCTCTCTCTTCCTTTATGTCTGTGCAGGACCGAACAATGTTTTTCATGTAACATTATACATGTATAATCCAATTAAAAATTGCATGGTTGGCTCTTGAGAAACTTCCAGAATAAAACTCAGGTTCAGTTTAATGTTTCTTGGTCTTTGATTTTTATTGTTACTATTTGGAATGCTTGGTGGTGAAGAAATGAAATTGTTCATGGAAAGGAATTGAATTGAATTACTTTGCCTACAATATGAATTTTATTGAATCAAAAGTAAAAGAATTTTCTGTAGCTTGGGGGAATCATCACAGTATGATAGTCAGAAATTCTTTTGGATTCATTTCTATTAGATGGGATCCTCCGGATTTTGGTTGGATAAAAATAAATACTGATGGGGCAGCTAGAAGTAATGGTGGTGGGGCTACTTGTGGGGCTATTTAAGAGATGATTCTGGTGTTTGGCTTCATGGATTGGTATATTACATTGGGCAATGTTCAGCTTTTGTGGCTGAATTATGGGGTGTCCTAAAAGGCCTTCAAGCTGCCTGGAATGAGGGTTGGAGACGTTGCATTTTAGAAAGTGATTTTAGCTCTGTTATCACTTTGCTCACCAAAGAGGGGAGAGCAGCTCGAGAGTCCCGTCTGGTTGCCATTCGAGCACGGTTACAGAAAGATTGTGATGTTCAACTTGTTCATATCTATAGGGAAAGTAATAGTTGTGCAGATTGGTTATCTAAATATCCACTTGATCATGTCGTAGAGAATAATATGTGTAATTTTAGTTCCCCTCCTTCTGGTATTTTGCCATTGTATCTGACAGATTTTTCTTTGGTCTGTAATTTGCGTATGATTGTTCTGACTTGAGTTTGTTTTTTTGGGATTTTTCCCCCTTTTTTTACCAAAAAGAAAAAGAAAAAGTTACATAAGAGCTTGAATCACAAAATTTGTTTTTATGCTAATAATTATTCTTAAAAAGCGCAAAATGTTAAGACAACTTTTGTTTAAAAATGACATATCACGATCACATCAAGAATTAAACTGAAACTATATGCATAGCAACATCCAATCTAACTTTCCATGACATAAGAAGACTTGCATATATGGGCCTCATCAACATAGTGGAAAGGAATCAAATTTGGGAGCTTGTTTCTTTCTTGGAGAGTTGCCCAAGTTGTAAGCAAAAGCAATTTGGCATTTGCATGTCAAAGTCAAAGCCACCTATAACAATAAGCACGCACATACGAAAAAATAAAATAAATTAAGAAGAAGAATAAAGTATACCGAGAAATAGGGGATCCAATTTAATCTTTTAGAAAAAAGAAATAGATTCATAATTATTTTAAAATTTAAAATTGACCTATATTAATTATTTGGAATAACTAACATAATATTTATTTCCATCTTTGTATGGTCATGATACCCCAAATTTAATATTTTATATTTATTTTCACTTTTGTATGATCATGATTTCCCATATTTGATGTTTTCACTTTAAAATTGGGGAATCATGACCATACAAAGATGGAAATAAATATAACCGTTAGATCAACATAAGCGATCTAACGGTGAGATTGACTGGTAGTAACATGGTAGTAACACAAACTTGGTTGTTACAATATCCTTCCCCACTAATTATTTGGAATAACTAACATAAGTTTGAATTTTAGAAAGAATACGATTTCAATTAATTTGACTATTCTAGATGAGAAATGTTATAGTTATATTTTTTTTTCTTACAACCTCTTACAATCATATCTTATCACCGTTGATTTCTGCCTATCAACGGTTATCATTTTTTTAAATTAAACTTATTAATTAATTATTAATTCACAATAAATGATAACCGTTAATTGACAGAAATCAATGGTATTAAAGTATGGTTATAAAAAGGTGTAAAAAAAAATTTGTAACTATAACTTCCTCATTCTAAATTTCAAAGATATCATAAGTTAGTTTTTTTTTTTTTCTTTTCTTTCTAGAAGATTATAATGGACCATGATTTTTGCTGAGCATCTGAAAAATATACTATAAAAAAGAATGCATAGGAGAAGACAAAAACGACAATAAAAACAGATAAAACGAGCGCGTCTGAACGCAGACGCTAGCAAGGAAACCCACCGTAAGCGAAAAGCAATAGAATTCTCAATTCAGAGACAGAGACTCTCTCTCTTCTCTCTCTCTCTCTTTGATTTGATTAAAATTCAATCTTCAATTCTTCACAATCGCAAACTAAAAAGTACTAATCTTTTGGTTTTTGGGTTCTTGTTTATCTCTTCGATTCCGATCGATCCAATTATCTTCCCATGGCTACGATCGGGCACAACAATCTCAATGCAAAACTGGTGGGTCCATCCTTCTCGGTTTCCTCTGTTTCTCGCTCCATCTTTTTTCGATTCCGATAATACCCCTGACTTTGTTTTTTTCCCATCAGGTTCTCCTCGGGGATATGGGTGCCGGAAAATCCAGCCTCGTTTTGCGCTTTGTCAAGGGTCAATTTCTCGAATTTCAGGTTTTTCTTATAACTTTTCTTTTAACTATTTTTCCCCTTATTTCTTCGTTTTAATTGAGAAAATTCTCAAATTTAAAAGGACTCCTTCAAATTTTTATTTTGTTTTGTTATGTATGACGAAAATATTCCCTGAATTACACGTAGTTCATCATGGGCATGTATTGAGTTTAGGTAATTTATGCTGATTTGGCAGTGAAATTCACCGATTAGAAATGGGATGATGATTATGTTGTTTCTTATAAAAATTTTCTTAAAAACTATGGTGGAGAATGTTCAGCCTGATTTGATCATGAAAGTTATGAAGGTAGTTTACTTGTGAGAGTAAGTTATTAGAATTTTGGAGCTTTAAATGATGCAAAAAAGAAAATTGTGGTATGGTGAGAAGAGAGTGTATCTAGTCTTTGAGGTTGTGTGCATGTTGATGGTTTTGGGTTCTGACTTCTCAGAGCTGTTATTTTGTGCGGGAGTTTTGAATGTAAGGGAACATTGAGATTTTGTTACTGAAATTATATGTCTTTTGTGGTGTCAGGAATCAACAATAGGGGCGGCATTCTTTTCGCAGACATTGGCAGTAAATGATGCAACAGTGAAATTCGAGATTTGGGACACAGCGGGACAAGAGAGATACCATAGCTTGGCTCCCATGTATTACAGAGGCGCTGCTGCTGCTATCATTGTCTATGACATCACTAGCTCAGTATGATATCTTTGCCTTTGTATATTTCTGAGTACTTTTTTGAATTGGTAATAATATTTGGTGTACATTAACTAGTTGTTTTTGACATGTAATTTAATGCTGATATTTCTTTATTGCTCGTGCACTATATCTAAGATATGTATAAGGATGGTTAGGTATGGAACAGAGAAAAAATTTGCAGCCTGTTTGTACTGGCTGATAGGTGTCAAAATCATAAGGGGGGAATGATAAATCTCATTTTGTTGATGTTGAGATTTGTTCTGTGAGTTATGTGGATGAGCAAGTGCTTCTTTTGCTGCATTTCTTAGTAGACTTCAGTGATTTGCCTAATTTCATTATAACTTTGTAGTTTTTGAAAAATAATTAATGGTTGAAATCTTTATGATTGAGTAGATAGAATATTTGTATGTATGGAGTATACTTTAGAATGGAATAAAAGCAAACAAAACTCAAACCCGGAAGTTGATAAGTCCAGAGCCCGAAAAGTGTAGACTGTCGACCAAAATCAAACATTATATTGAAAAAGTTGCTGTATATTGATATATTTAATCATTTACATGAGGAATGGGGAGTATTTATACAAGGAAAAAGTAACTGAGCATGACTCAGCTATGACTCACTTATGACTCACCTATGACTCAATCATAATTAATTCTAATTAATAAAATAATGGATTCTAATTAATTACAATCAATCCTAATTAATAGGAAATACAACATCAACATCAACATCACCTTTATCCCAAATTAATTGGGGTCGGTGGTAGATGAACCCACATGAAAGATATAAAATTATAGAAAAAAAAATAAAAAAAAAATAAAAAAATAAAATAAAATTAAAAATAAAAATAATATATATATATACATATATATATATATATATATATATATATGCATATATAAATA
>JAVKPL010015231.1:0-98912 GCA_032173675.1 Gastrolobium villosum | reverse complement strand
CGCCAACACGTTAATTCTAAAAAATGTCATATTTGAACACGTTGAGACACATTTTGATATTAAATAAAATTTTAATATATAATATAATTTATATTTAATATATATAAGAGTTCATAATAAGTCATATAACCAATCAAATATTTAAATTTCATAACATAAATATAAATATAAATAATTTTTCGTACTTTGTTAATTTTTCATGTCAAATTTCATTACAGAAAAAAAATCAATTTATAAATTATTTCTTTTATATTTAGTTAACAAACTAAAATTATGATTGTTTATCAAAAAAAATTTAAGATTTACAAAAAAAAAAAAATGTGTCCAAGCGTGTCTGAGTGTTGACCACCCTGAAGAGTTGAATGCATGTCAGAAAAACGTGTCTGAACGTGTCGAAGAGCTGACCGCGTGTCCCCAAATATTGACCACGTGTCGGAACGTGTTCGTGTCAGACATGTGTCCCGCACGTGAATTTCCAAAAAAACTCTCGTGTCCGTGCTACTTAGTTGGGAACGACCTGAGCCAACATGGGCCCAAATAGTAAAAGCTATTCTACCAAGTTTTTATGGCTATCGAATCAGCAGCCTAAGCCAGCAACGGGCCCGTGTTGCTCCGGCTGGATGGGCTTGGCTGACCCAATTTGTTTTCCCAGTAAAACTTTTGAATATGTACTTTACTAGTTTTACTTTGGCTCATACTAGTTTTACTAGAGCTAATAGGCTTAATCATATCGAAGAATTGTAAATCGGATAGATATCAGAAATGCAATATCAATTTATATCATAATATTTATGAATTTGTGTTAAGCCAAAACTCATTTTTGGCTGCAGGTAATTTAAACTTGGAAGATCATCCCTCAGACATCATAACACCATGGTCTGTCTGAACATTTTCTTCATCTTTCTCATATCATACCTTTAACAAAAGGCTAAATAAATGGCTTGATAGTAGTGGTAATCAAATCAGAAAAGGCTCTTCATCTATTCATAAACTTTGCATTCCTCACCAGCTGGGTTTGTTTTGCAGAAATCCTCCAATGGATCTCCACTCCCCGCAGCAGGTGTACCTGGCCACTTGCTTGCTACAAGATGTGCCAAATCCACCACTCTTTGGCTGCAATCACCAAAATTATTATTATAAGTACATAAAAAGTCAACTGCTCCAGCTTCAACTTATGAATAATCACTTGACTGAGATGTACACATGACAACTAATAAAAAGAGGCATGAAAATGAGTGAGTGAGAATGAGAAGAAACTTGATTATAATTATGGGTTTTATAAGAGTTATGTTGTAAGAAAAGTGATTGTGTTATGTTCTAGAGATCCGTTTTGCGTGCCGGAGTTTTTTTTTTTTGCTACGGGCCCCACAAAATGTTGTGTGTGTAGGAAATTTTTGGTGATTATGTTAAATGTATATATGGAGAGTGGGCTAACCTGTAACCCCATTCATTGTCATACCAAGCAACCACCTTGACCATATCATCTCCCATGACCATAGTGAGGGAGGAGTCAATAGTAGTAGAAACATCAGTGCACTTGAAGTCCACAGACACAAGTGGAACATCACACACATCCAATACACCTTTCAGTGGCCCCTCAGCTGCCTTTCTGAATGCTCCATTCACATCTTCAGCTGTAATACCCTTCTTCTCAACATTCACAACAAGGTCAACAACTGAAACATTCGGCGTAGGCACGCGGAGTGCAATTCCATTAAGCTTTCCCTTCAGCTTAGGCAGCACTAGAGACACGGCCTTGGCTGCTCCGGTGCTGGTTGGGACAATGTTCAGTGCTGCAGCCCTGGCTCTTCTCAAGTCCCGATGTGAAGCATCCAAAAGCCTCTACAGAAGCACAATCCTTGCTATAACTTCTTATCCATTTTCAGTTGGAAGATTAATACACTACAAGAGATATTTGATCACACATAATGTTAAATTCCAACTAAACTAGTGGCTGATGATGTTGTACCTGGTCTCCTGTGTAGGAATGTGTAGTTGTCATGGTTCCCTTCACAATTCCTGGAAATATAGACCAAAGGGAAAGAAGTGTGACTTAGAGCTTGGAATATCGCTCTTCCATATTAACTGCCAAGTATGATGAGTGTCTGAGTGATTGCTTACCAAACTCTTCATCCAAGATCTTCGCAAAGGGAGCAAGACAGTTTGTGGTGCAAGAAGCGTTGCTGTACATTAAAGAAACTGTAAAGAATCAATTTAACCCAAAAGCTTAAGTTGATGGGTGACGCTATATTAATGGTTTTATATATCTCAATACGCCCCCTCACACAAGAGCCCATTGGCCCACCTATCTATGTTAAGAAATTCCACAAGAGAAAGTGGAGGCGGTGAGGATTGAACCCGGTACACGAGGTGAGGATTGAACCCGGTACACGAGGCTCTGATACCATATAAAGAACCAATTCAATCCAAAAGCTTAAAGCTGATGGGTGAGACTACATTAATGGTTTTATATATCTCAATACGCCCCCTCACGCAAGAGCCCACTAGCTCACCTACCTATACTAAGAAATTCCACAAGAGAAAGTGGAGACGGTGAGGATCGAACCCGGGACACGAGGCTCTGATACCATGTAAAGAACCAATTCAACCCAGAAGCTTAAGCTGGGTGAGGCTACATTAATGAGTTTATATATCTCAACAGAAACAAAAGAAAGAAGAAGAAATTCAACCACTGAATATATATATTAAAGGGATGGGATATGATTATACAAATAATCAATTAACACAAAACACAATGCTGCATTGACATTTTTAGATTTAATAAACTTCACAATCTCAACATTCACAACAAGGTCAAACAACTGAAACATTAATCTCAGCCAAAAAAACACACACACAGAACACAGCATCAGTTACCACCAACCTTATAATGTTAGACACCTCATGACTGTAGTCCTGTTCATTTACTCCAACAACATAAGTTGGAATATCAGCACCCTTTGCAGGAGCAGTGATAATAACTTTTTTGGCACCTGCTTGGATGTGTTTGCCCGCGCCAGGTCCATCCACAAAGACTCCTGTTCCCTGAACAAAAAATCATTCATTCTTTTTAAAATCTCTGCAAATAATAAACAATGTTGGGGACTTTTCATTCACTCCATTGGCTAGCAGGATATAAGGTTATTCAATTTTTTATTCCTGTTTTTTGCAACTTCCGAAAGCCATCATAGTGCTTGTATTTTCATTCTCTGGCCTTTGGTGGATGATGTTTGAAATGAATCAAGTAGCAAGGACTTACCTCAATAACAATGTCAATCCCTAACTCAGTCCAAGGAAGCTGAAGAGGATCTCTGTTTGAGACAACCTTGATGGGCTTACCATCAACGGTAATGGTATCATCATTTAGTATTTTGACATCTGCTTTAAAAGTTCCCAGCATAGAATCATATTTCAACAAGTGCGAAGCCTGGATATGTGAAGCAGTAAGTCACTACCTTTCCATTCATTGAAACTAATTAAAAGGGCAATGCAATGGCATTTTAAGAACTTACATTCTTGACACCACCACTGTCATTGACAACAATGACATCAAGGGGTGAATCTTTTCGGCCGTGCCAGCAGCGGAGGAAATTTCTACCAATGCGTCCAAAACCATTGATTGCTACCTTCAACTTCGCCACTGTTTCTCCCCTCACTGGAGTTGATCCAATGGTCTGATTTTAATTAAAAACTTACATTAAATATTGAACTTATTTAATCCCAGATATAAAAAATGTCAACTATTTGTTATGACATCAAGCTACTGCATTTTTCATGGTTTCGTAGCAAATATGTTATGAATCTAACATTTTCTAGAGGGAGGGTATCTCGGTATGTATAAAGAACCAATTCAACCCAAAAGCTTAAGCTAATGGGTGAGGGCTTTTCTAATGGTTTTATATATCTCAACACGCCCCCTCACACGAGAGCCACTGGGCTTGAAGGGTGGACAATGCACATGTCCACCTACCTGTGCGAACAAAGAAATTCCACTTAAAGAAAGTGGAGGGCGGCGAGGATCGAACGCGGGACACGAGGCTCTGATACCATGTAAAGAACTAATTCAACCCAAAAACTTAAGCTAATGGGTGAGGGCTTTTTTAATGGTTTTATATATCTCAATAGTATGCTAATTCAGTTGAAGTGTAAATATATTGGACTGATTGAGATTTCCCAATATAAAACATCATAAAGAAAATAAAAGCTAATATATATCTATATCTATATCTATATATATCCCATAAAAGAAGGAAGGAAACTAACTAAGAAATTAACCTTGGTGGTGAGTTGAGCAGCTACAACATCAAAAAAGGAAGAGTCTCTAGCATTATTGGCATAGGTCACGCATGAACTGGATTTTAGCCCAGAGAATTCAGTAACCTCAAGTCTCTGCACAAACAAAGTTAAGTGAAGTAAGACACTTGTAAGTTGAAGAAACAAACCAACCATTGTAGAAGAAATAAACAAAGTGGAACCTTTGAAGAGCATTGGGTTGGGAAAGAGTGAGAGGTCTTGGATGGAAGCCTCGTGTTTGTGGGAATCCTTGTAGAAGCTAGAGCTGCATGGGTGGCCATGGCTGCAACAAAGCTGTGTAACAACTCGTTTTGTGTATTATATGCACAATTTGATAGTTGTCTTTCCTCCTCCTCTTGTTTTTATTGTTAACAGATTTTTTCTATAGTTGATTGCAAGAAAATTATGGTCGGTGGTGAATAACAGAAACGAGTGGTGAATACGTTGTAAGAAAATCTATAAGATAAGATAATGTTTGGATATCAATGTTTTTTAATAATTGGACTTCATATTTTGAGCCACATATTATGGCCGTTTACTAATTTCCCGACTGTGTCCCTTTGTTCATACTATAATGTTTTGATTTTTTTTTTCTCCAAAAAAAAAGAGAAAGAAAAGAAAAGAAAAAAGAAATGTCAATGCCACAACCCACCCGCCCGTTTGGATGATCTATTTAAACCAGTAATTAGTAAGTATTAATTTACGGATATTTTAAATTGGATAAGATTATATTTACAAATTTTTTGTTTACAAACTATATTAAATATGACCGGTCATACTTCGATCAAGAGTGTATGATCGGTCATTCCTAGTGTAATTTATAAAAAAAAATTGTAAACGAATCCTTTTCCTTTTAAATTTAGATAAGATATAAAAATATTTAAAACTATATTTAAGTAAAATCTAAAAGTATATATTAAAAAATATATTTAAAATTATAAAAAGATTTGCATAATTAACTTCAAATAAAGATTTTTTTATATATATATTTTCTAAGAAGCATCTAATAAGAAATGTAACCATGATCAAGAAAGTAATTTATCATTTAATTTACAAAGATGGATTATAAAATAAGGGTTTATCATCTATCATTTAATGTGACCAGAAAAATTTTCTTACACTCACACCATTTTGTGGGGCCCGCAGCAAAAAAAAAAAAATTGACACGCAAAACGAATCTCTATAACATTACACAATCATTTTTCCTACAACATAACTCTTATAAAACCCATAAAACAATCAGAAGAGAAGAAACGATATGCCCAGAGCCCAGTACAATAATATTTTTTATTTTTATTTTTTTAAAATTATAGTAATTTTGAAATGTTAAAAAATACAGAGCTTTAAAAAGATAAAAAAAATATAATAAAAAAATTGTTATTTTATTTCCTTAAATTAAAATAAGTTCATTATAAAATAAATTGAAAAAATAAAAGCTTAGTGTCATCATCACTAAAGCTAGCTTATACTCTATTTTATATTGTTATGGACAGACGCATTGAGCTCAATCGCTCATCATGCAGGTTATTCATAGTTTCATTATAGCACAAAATATTTCTATCACCAAACATTCTCTTTTATTCTATCCCACTATGACTGATATGGATCACTCCCACAATTGACATAGGATCCACGGGCATTACACACACAGACATTTGCACATCTAATTATATATATGACATATACTCCCCCAATCTGTTCCATCATAATACACAACGGAGCTCACCCTATTAAGCACCCCGCTCACTGAGGCCTGATTCTATCTATAGTAGATTATTCCATCTTGAACCATATAACAAATTCTTAGTCCACCATCTTGGATCGAACATATATCATGCGTCCTTTGGAACAAGATACAAGAATTAAAAACGGGGAACCAGGCTCTAATTATGAATTTTTATCATCAAACTATCCTTCCTTAATTTTCATCAATTACTTATACAACTCTACTATGTCAGTGAAGTTTTTTCACTAAACTATCCTCACTCAATTTTCAGCAATTAATTTACTCTACTCTATTAGATACTTTCAGCAATTTTCACAGCAATCCACGAATATTCAGGACTAAATAAGATACTTTTTTTTTTCTTTTTCTTTTTTTGATAAACAGACTAAATAAGATACTTTAAAGCATAAGGATAGAGTTCGAAAATTGTAATTAGTTTAATTAGTATGTGAAGAAGTTACTTAAAATGGACCAACTTTTTTCACCTATAAGACATATAATATGGGCAGAGGGAGTTTAATCTTTATTCTTTATAACGAGAAAGAAAATATGTAATAAATCTATTGTAAACATTAAAAAAAAAAAAAGCTAACATATGTCATAAATATTAAAGAAACTTATGAGGCACGCTCATAATAATTAGTATATAAGTTTGTAATAGGAATCTTCATGCCCCGTTCATTTTCCTTTAAGAAATATTTATAAGTTAGATGTCAAATTTCTGACTTACCAAAAAAAAAAAGATGTCAAATTTCTTAATAATATAAAAATATTATAAAAAATTAGTGCCCGGATAAATTCAAATTAATCCTTTTTAGACTTTTGAGTGGCTTTCAAAAGGTGGGGATATTTTTTCCCATGAGAAATGAATTTATAATTTAGATGTCAATTTCATTAAATAATATAAAAATACATTATCAAACCTCTCTCTAAAGTAAAGACTGCGCCCCGAACATATAGGCTTTTTTTTTTTTTTTTAGTTATTGTCTCTACACACGACTAACACCATAAAATATGGATCGCAGTTATCATCCATTTCACGTTTGCTGCATAAGTGACAAAATTGACAACATCCTGGTATGGAGAATCCAAAGTGATATTGTTCACTATCTATAGCAATCATCAATCACTGCTTATTTAAACAATACAAACCATAAACAGATTAACTATCAGAATTTTCAGTATCATGCCTGTCATGGCAGCCTCTCGCCAAAATGAAATAGCTGATAACTCATCAGAAATCAGCCGTAAAAGAGAAACACACTATTTACCCACAGAAAACACTTTGTTTATTACTAAGAAGAAATGGAAAGATATTACAAGAAATTCAAATACATTTTGTACCAACGACATTTTTAGTTAACAGAGAGAAATGGCCGATTGTACCATGACATCACTGCAGCATTCTCATTTAGCAGCTTCAATTTCATCAGAGTTCACAGCTACTCCATTTGGGGTTTCCTCTGACCGTAGCTGAGCAGAAACATCATCTATGGCAGCATTCAGTTGTTCAATCTTCAGAGCCAGTACTTTCCGGGTTTTCTGCAACTCAAGCAAAACAAATTTTGTGAGCCATTAAAGGAATACCTACACTTACAACCATCAATGTTGCAGCGAGAAGAACAAGTGCAATACGAGGGCCTCCCACGAGCATTATATAAATTTGATAAATAAGTTGAAATAAAATGATGCCCAACGCATGGAAATAATAGAATATTCAGTCACCACAATTGGAGTCCTAAACATCCTTTTATATGGTATCAATTGATTCTAAAATGCAATTAAAATGAAAAACAAAAAATTTAAGAAAAGACCACTGAAATTAAAAAGAAAAAAGAAAAAAAAAAGCCTAAACACCCAAAAATGACACAGGCACACATAAGTCAACTTTAAGTGCATCAAAATAATAAGACTTTTAAACTAATCACCCATTTATGCTAGCGCAATTGCGTTTATACACCCAACAGCAGTTGCAGCCCCTCCAAGCAAAAGGAGACAGCAAGATCAACCATGGCAAATTCCTTTTATAAGACAAACATGAAGGATGGTATATAGAGCAAGCAACTGCTCACCTCTAAAGCCTTCTCTTCGTCGTATATAAATTTTGGCAGTTTTCTCATTAACTCCTTCCGGTCAGCTCCAGCTAGTGCTTTGCTTATCTGTGGAAGAATAAAATAGAAAATAATTCTCAAGCAATCTGGTTTGCAACATATAAAGTTTACAAGAAAAATTACAATGCACATCCTGCTATCTTAAAGATTTTAAACAAATGTAATGCCATCTACTTAAAATTATGCTGCATATATAGTTTTTTGTTGACTGAATGAGTAAGAGGGGGTTAAACAATTAAATTTCCATATATAGCCATGCATTTGATGACTTTAAGAGTAAGACAAATATCTGAATGTATCCCATTAAACATCAACATCTAGCGCTTGGAAAGTTTTTTACAGTAACAAATACTACCTGAGGTGCATACACGCAGCCAAGAGTGCCAACTATTAATCCTCCCAAGAGAAAGCCACCAACAAAGACGCCAGCACTGCTTGGCCTTCCGCCATCACTGCAGTTCCAGAACAAGCAAGGATCCAAATTAATAACATCTATTCATTCAGCTAAACACATTACAAACTGCCATAATCAAAATATGTTTCAAATTCAAGCATATTTGGTGTTCTCTGTTTCTTCCTTGTGTCAGTTGTGTGGTCCTCTCCATATTATGATTATTATTTGTGATGGCAGTTTGCAGTTTGAAGGCATCTCTTGATCAATAGTGATTTTGAAAAAAACTACTTTCCACTATGTGTACAAATATTTAAAATAAAGATTTGGCTCCTCTATAGTAAGGAATGCACTTTAGAGGGGAAAGTGTAAAATTATAAGAGTTGATTGGAAAATCAAGGGAGTATAGATTTTAACAATATAATTTGTAATACATGAGCATGTATGTTATTACAATCTAAACCCAATGATTCTTCCACTTTGCCCTCTAAAATGCTCCACCCGTTTGAGGAGCCAAATTCTTAAAATAATACTCATGATCAAATATGCATTTATCCAAGTAAAAATGTAAGTGATATCAAAATTTTCTAAAAAGTTTCTTTACCAAGTTTTCATCTTTCTCCCACCTGTTCCCTCCAAATAATAAGGATAAAATATTTCTGGGCTCAGAGTTAATCAATACTGAAATGTCTAAAAGAGGAAGTCAGAAGCAGCCCTGATGTAACAACTAACATTTTAAGACCCTTATCAGCAGCTATACACATTATCACCTTGCAACTAATTCAATGTACTCATGAAGACAAACTACAAAGAACTTAATAACAAAATCACAACTACAACGAGAATACCTGTACGTAGCTTGAATTGTTAGAGGCCTTCTGGGTGAAGATAGTTGCGTTCTCCCTTGACGATTTAGAATCAGTGACAAGCCGGACTGTTTGATCTTCACCTGAGAGTGGTCCAACTTATTTATAGATGATGCTAGCAAGAGTTTTTGCAACAGTAGATTAGTTAGAAAACGAGAAGCTCAGTTAGATAAAAGAAATATTGTTTGAAAATAAAATATTCAAGCAAAAGTTTTCACTAGAGTAGAGAAGCTAGAAAACGAGATATGCTCTTTTGGGCAAAAGAAAAATAAAGAAAGGGGAGTAAAAGTGGCAAAGCACCACTTATATGCCAACATTGCATGAAACAAGTACATACGAAATCTTGATATTAGGTAAAGAATGTTTTATAACTACAACACATGAATAGATGATCTTGAATCCCATAACTATTATATCTTTGTGGCATGCTGAAATCCAAGAAAATCCTCCTATAAATGGAAACGAAGGAACATTAATTCCTAAAAATGAGTATTTCCAATGGATCATACAGCGTTGAGCAATCTCTGGTGCTAATCACTCAATGAATCGTGAAAGGTTAAGGGAAAACTACCCCAATTCCAAAGAAATTAACGTTTCTGAGACGCGAAATTTCTCATCCTGCTGATATCGTTCAGTCACATATCCATAATTTTAAAAACCCTAGGTTATGTACAAATAAAAAACCAAAAAAAAAAGAAGAAGAAGAAGAACATGGATTAATTAAAATCAGGGGAATGCGCCTATGCTATCATCTTTCAAATCAATCCATAAAAAAATTAAAAATAAAGAAAAATCTTACAATGAAATTAAAAGAATATAGTCAAAGAAGAAAAAAAAGATAGAGCGAGTAATTTTTTAGGAATCTTGAAAAAGAAAAGAAAGAGAATGAGAAAAAGTGAAGTTGTAAAGAATCGGAGAGAGGTTACCAGATTTAGTTAGAACGAAAGAAGTAGAAACAGCAGCCATAGTGGGAGATGATGAATGGGAGATGGAATTGAGAATGGTGTGAGTGAGTGAATGTGTGATTATTTATGACTTGAAAACTATGGGTTCGATGATATCTAAGCTTCACTGTAACAACTGGTAAGATAATTCTTTTTTTCTTTTCTTTTTTTCTTTCTCCCTCTTCTACTATGCTTTATAGTTTTGTCTGCAGCTACCCCTACCAGGCGTTAGGACATATGCGGATATACCCAATCTCGAATAAATATTACTTGAGTCGGCAACTGATTGATTTTTTTTTATCCGAAAAATAATTATTATCGAAATATAGTTGGAAATATATTTTACTATAATGTTATTAAAAATTTATTTGATAGACTTATATTTTCTCGAGAAAATATGGTTAATTTTACTGAGTTTGTGTTTAATTGTTATGAAATATTAACGGAATTGTGAAATAACCTCACTTTATCTTCAACCATATATACAGCTCGTACAAATTGAAGGCCAATTTAGTCCACATCTTTGCACTTTAATTTTGGCTTTCTCGGATAGTCAATAATTCCACCTATTTTATGGATCTCTAATTTGACATACCGTACGAAAGTTACCACACAAAACTATTTTGCTGAAACATATTTGCTCCAGGAAGTTTTTTTTTTTATTGCTCCACTGGTTTCCGGGACTTCGTCCCAACTATGTCCAGTCCGACCCGCGTCGATTACCTAGTATTGGCAGGTGAATCTCCTAGCGAGGATTTTCTGCATACACAAGGTCTCGAACTCGAGTTCTTGCTTAAGCGAACCCAAGTACCTTATCACTTAAGCCAACCCCCGTGATACTCCGAGAAGTTTTGAGAATTGAGCAACCAGATATTGCATTCTTTGTTCCCTTACCATGCTTTTCCGAGGTTTCGTAAAAAAATTGCGTGCCAAACACCTCCTTAGCTATGAAGCACCGATGCTTCAAAAACTCTGATGTGTCGTGTCCGACACTCTCGGACACTCCCCGACACTCCGACACACGTTATAGAAATTCAAAAAAAAGATTTAAATGTTACATTGCGTTGAGTTTTTAGTTCCAACTATTAGATTCGTTGGATTACGGTTACTATTTTATTGAGTTTAATATAAATATTTGTGATATCTTATGTTTTTTTTTGCAAAACTTATGAATATTATAAATTTAGATTCATTTTTATTAAATTATTGAATATTGAATATAATATAAACCACATAAAAAAAATTATTTAATATCAAAACGTGTCCTAACGTATCGAAATCTAACTTTTTTATAATTAACGTGTCGGAGTGTCGTGTCGTGTCGTGTCGTATAGTGTCACGTGTCCCGTGTCATTATCAGTACTACATAGCTCCTTAGTGCATCATATCATATGCAGGAGCCAAAATGTAGTGCTCCGGGAGCACTTTTGATAGGGTGGGCTGGAAGAGAGAGAAAGAAATAAAAAGTTGGAGAGAGAAAAAATAAAAAAGAGAAAAATAAATATTTAATACAAGTGTTGAATTTTTATTGGAAAGACTACAAAGGACCCGGACCATAATAAATTTTTCCCATATGTAGAGATGTTTTTTGTGATATATATATAAAAAAATATATATGATTGGGCAAATATTATATCATATATTTTGTGATATATATATATATATATATATATATATATATATATATATCATATCATCTAAAAATATAAATGATATGATATTTTTTGTCCGTATATCATAAAATAATTGGACAAATATGCTAAATTTTTTGTGTACCCGATGTATTCAGATTTATTTCCGAACCATATCCTCCCTTTTCTCTTTTCTAATCTAATTTTTTTTTCTTAATTACACAATATTATTTGATTAAGTAAAAGATAACACAAATTTATTATATGAAAAAATATTTCTCATTTTGAATGACCTGATTTTATGTTAATTTTAATGAGATTTATGTCGTTTTGATATTTTTTTAAATTAATTTTTCACTTTTTTATAAAATTAAGAAGAAAAAATACATATAAAAATACACTAAAACAAAATAATTTCATTAAAAACATCACAAAATTATATCGTTTTAAAATGATAAATATTTTTCTCTTCCTTATAACACCAAAGTTATAAAGTAGCACTCATTTATCGACCAGAGCTTTTAAGATTTTTTATTATAATGAAATTCCAAATTATTCACTTCCCTTTTAAAAATATTATTAGTAAAAAGTATTAAGCATAAACCAAAAAAAAAGGATAAATAATGATTTGAAATTTAAGTATTTAAAACTGGAATATTATAACACTTTAATTATTATAAAAAATTATCTAAAAATATTTGCTATGAACTGATTTATGAGATCAATTTATCGCCAAACCCAACATGGAGCAATCCAAATATAAATCTGATATGATTAAAGATATTATTAAAAGATATCAATCATAATACGACAACATTAAACATGGGCTTGGGCTGTTGGGAAAGGCACAGAAGGTCCAGAAACCAATACCTACGTGTAGAAGTGTTAAAGGGTCGAGCCAAGCCGAGCTTTGGTCTTAAAAAGCTAAATCTGTGTTTAAATATATCAGTCTGACCAAGTCTATTACCTATTATAAATATAATTATCAGCCTATGCTTATTTACAAAAAAATAAAAGCCTAGTTTAGTCTGTTTAAAAAAAAAATAACAAAAATTTACCAAAACATAATTACAATCAACAATACTAGTAATTCCATAAATATCCATAAGTTCAATGTATATCCAAACAGTATAATATAGAACAAAATCGTTCAAAAAGTCTGTTTAACCAATCAAATGGGGGTGAAATAAATCGAGGAGAAAGAGAGGGCTATATATAACAAGTAATATAAAAAATAAAAAATAAAAAATAATAATATACTAGGCCAGCCCGAGAGTCTCCAAGGCCAAACTTTTGAATTGAAGCCCGATGCCTTTTTATTAAACGAACTTTTATATAAGTTCAAATCTGGTGCCAACAACCAATTTTAGACATATAAGCACAACCATTTACGAGTTGAGGCAAATGCCACTAGTTCGTTTAGTACTCCTACCTACAAGTAAACTCTATAAATAGGAGGTAGAAACAACATGTATGATTATTCTCTCTTACTGTTATGTTGTCACTGCACGCACACTATCTCTTTGGCAAAATATGTTCTTTATTCTTGTGTATAGTGATATGCTAAACTCAAGGATATCTAACTCATAGATACCTCATAAAGAGCACTTAGATCTAAAAAAAAATTACTAGCCCGTTAGGCTAGACATCTCTATCTCAATTCAGAACTATATTATGAAAAGTGTAAATATGACTACAAAACTTACTTAATATTATAAAAAAAATTAAATTTTTTTAAATCACAACAATTTTTCTTAAACAAAACGGCCTCAATAATTAATTAACTGGGAATCATACGTTTACAAACTTTATTTACAAATTACACCAGTAAGCACCTACGCATTGTATTAATCTTTAAAAAAGCATTCTGGCCGAAAAAGAGACATGTTCTGAAGTGGAATTATGGAACGGGGCAATGAGTTTTTCACTCATTCCGTCATTCTCAATTGTCAAGGACTCAAGTGAACACAATTAATTGTGTAATTTAAATAGTCTTTTTTTATTTATTTTAAATTGTTAGATATGAGTTTTGATATATCTTCTAAAGTAATGTTTTAAGAACTAATAACAAATATTTACATTAAAAGTTATATTTAATATCTTAAAATGCAAAATATATTAAAGATTTATTTATTTAGTAATGATTTTTTTTTATAAACTATATGTATCTTCTACTAGAGACAATCATGTTGGGTATATCAAGATCATAATGGGACTACATGTCACTGATAGAGAATAATATAAATTATTAAAAAATTCATCACACAATACTTTAAGATCTCGTATTGAATTTTTTTTACATAATATAAAAGCTTAAGTGATCATAAAGTCACAAGTTCACTATTCATCTCCTTTCATTTTTAATGGAATTAAATAAAGGAAAAAAATGTTTCTACAGTTATTACAGATAAGTTATCTGCATTTATTCCTAAAATGACGTCATTTTAGTATTAAAATCTTAAAAAATTATAAATATAAATACTATTATAACCGTGAAATAAATTAAAATTATAAAAACACCATGATTTCTGCACAAAACAACGTCATATTGTTTTAGTATTAAAATATTAAAAAATTATAAATATAAATACTATTATAACCCTGAAATAAATTAAAATTATAAAAATACCATGATTTATGCCCAAAATGACGTCATATTGGACTTAATGCAGATAACTTATTTTCAGTAACTTAATTGCATAAAAAGTAAACCCTTAAATAAATATAAACAAAAAGTTGAGCATATGCAATATGTACACTTCAAATTTAACTTTTATACGAGGGGATATTTTATAAATAATAATATAAATCATTAAAAAAATCTTCATCCAAAATTTTGGATTAAAATAATTCTTTACGGTAGCTCTCAACGTGATTCCTACCATCCACATCACAGTAATGAGTCTTCTTGTCCTACACTAAGCCATTATACTGGTTATAACTAAAATTTCTGTAATACTCCTAGAATAAGTTTTTTATTGTGATACAAAAGTTTAATTTTTTACAAATAAGGAAATTAATATGATATAAAATTCGAAATGTTAGAACGCTCTAATTTTTTCTATATCTATTCATTTAATAATTAAAAAATGTTTTATAAAAATATTGAGTTCTTCATTAGATATTGTTAGCGGTTATGAGGATAAAATCAAGGATTTTATAAGAGTTATGTTGTGTGAAAAGTGATTGTGTTATGTTATAGAGATTCGTTTTGCGTGTCGGAATTTTTTATTTTTTTCTTGCTGTGGGCCCACAAAATATTGTGAATGTAGAAAAAAATTTGTGGTCATATTAAATAATAAATGATAAACCTTAAAATCAAATCTGCAGCTCTACCAACTCTGACGAAAATTGAGGCAGAGCCGTAATAATAATGGCGAATAATTTGCATTTTTTCAGCGAGTGAAGTGGCTTTAGTTTTTCATTGGATTTGGGTTGGGCCAAATCTCATTCCGTCATATGGAGAAGAAATTTGGCTGGAGCATAAATGATTGGGTGGGGTAAAGGAGAGAGAGTGAAAGAAAGATCGAGGAGAGAGAAGAGAAAAAAAAAAAGAAAAAATGAAAAAAATACATGTGTCACTTGGTTAATGGAAGGACCATTATGGTCCTGGAGCATGTTATTTTTTTCCCGTCATATGATGCATATGTCAATATGTCTAAGTAGACATTTAAGAAGAGGGGCCACACTCGAGGGGTCACAGACATTGGACTATTAATGAATACCTCAAATTTGTCCAATTGTCTCCGGCTTTTAACATTGGACTATTAATGAATACCTCAAATTTGTCCAATTGTCTCCGGCTTTTAAATGTTATCGATTGCTTTGAACTAATCAAATTGAACAAAGCAAGTGAACACCACCATAATGATGATTGTTGAATTAGTCAAATCGAACAGAACAAGCGAACACGCTTAGCAGTTTGCACACACTCTGAGCTGATTTATTATTTTATTAATTATATGGCAAATGGCACATTCAAGAATAAGTCAGCCGCAAAATTATTAAATTCTCTTTTAGCTGCGATTCCTATTCAGCCATCATCGACGATCGACCATCTAAGAGTCACAACGAGGACTCCATGCATACTAGTACAAACAAGTAAACAACAAGGCACGCTACCAACGGAAATTTCTACAATATTATTGTTTTATCCACTTTTTCATATATCTTTCCAATATAAATTAAATACATATGTTTATTCATGACATGAAAAAGAAAAGAAAAAATTAAAAAAATAAGTGTTTAATTTTCAATGACAGTAGTACATATTACTACTGTACCAAATATGAGCTCACTACGAACTAAATGATTAACTAACTAGTTGGATTACCAAAACTTGCCTGGTCAGCTATGATAAAATTTAATTTATATAATATATCATATTATACACGAGCGGCTGGGATTAAGAATATGTGATAATTACGCAATTTAACTTGTTTTTTTAAAGAAAATCAATTAGTAACAATATTATATAGGCCTGAACCCATAAACTCCGTTTTTTCTTAATAAAAAAATATATAAAACGATAAAAAAACATATACATGCAAATCTTCCAGTGGCCGGCTTAAACATTATTATTATTAAATGTTTAATAATTATGTCTTGTTTTCTAAGGAAGATGCGTGGTTCCTATCACAGTGATACCATTACAGTCTCGGCGGATAAATCTGGAAGCATATGACAAAAATCTAGGACCGCGTGTATATATATACATGTATGTATGTATGTATGTAACATGCTTAACTCATTTAAACTAATTGTTTCAGAGAAGGGAGTAAAATATGGCTGGTGCAGCTTCTGGAGAAAGAACTTTACAAGAAACACCAACATGGGCTGTGGCTGTAGTCTGCACAGTGTTCGTCATCTTCTCTATATTAATTGAACACGGAATCAATTCACTTGGAAAGGTAGATAGAGTTCATTCATATATATATATCTTTTGGTTTTAACTTTTAATCTAAATTAATTAGGAGGGAGGATATTTTTACCACCAAATTTTTTTATTAGTAATTTACTACCTATCTAATCTTCATTGAATCAAAGAGAGAGAATGCTAAAAAAATTTTGAAAAAAAAAAAATGTTGATCCAACTGTGATTTGTTAGGTAGTAGAAGATTTCAGTAATAAGAATATCCCTCCTCATTTGCGTAGATGTCGACTTTAACTCAATTCTACATTCACCCTCTTCTTTCTTTAGTGGTTTCAAAAACGACAAAAGAAGGCCATGAGCGAAGCCTTGGAGAAAATCAAAGCGGGTAAGTAAAATTAGATTGATACCAAAGTTTTTTAGTTTTAAAGCTCTTTGTTTTATCTCCCTTATAATTGATATGATATATATTTATATTTTTGTCTGCAGAATTAATGATATTAGGATTCATTTCCCTGTTACTTACTTTTAGTACAAAATATATTGCAAAGATATGCGTCCCTGAGAAAGTTGGTGACACCATGCTTCCATGCAAGAAGGTGAAAGTGTCAAATGACAAGAGGATGTTACTTTCTTTAGACGAGAATGTGGAATGGCGTCGAGTTTTGGCCGCTGCCTCTGGTGATGACTATTGCACAAAAAAAGTGAGGGAGATAATAAAACACAATTTCATATATGGGTTTAATGAGTCTACGGTGACCGAATGTAAAAATCGGTCCAGTGCACTATGTTCTCCCGCAAGAACACAATTATAATAAAATTATAACTAAGTTCTTCCGAGAGAACACCATTATAATATTTTTGCACTATATATAGGGCTTCTCGTTTCTGCTGTAGCTGCTGATGAGAAAAGTTGCAGCAAACTATTAACACTAGGATACGGGGCATATCCTCGCCTACAAAAAAATAAACACATCAGGATACGGACGCGTATTCTGATGAAAATAAGTGTTGCGGCACATTTTTTCATCTGCAGCGACATCAGAACTATTAAAACCATATATATATATATATATATATATATATATATATATATATATATATATATATATATATATATATTCCCGTTGTTAAATGTTAATTTACTCTCTTACGTATATCCTTTCTCTTTTTCGGCAAATCAGGGTAAAGTGCCTTTAGTCTCTGAGTCTGGGGTGCACCAATTGCATATATTTATATTCCTCCTCGCTGTTTTTCACATTTTCTACAGCGTCATGACTATGGTATTAGCCCGAGCAAAAGTAAGTTCACTTCTCTAAATATAATATTTTTTTATTATGTTTATTAAAGGTGATATTGATGTTTATTAATCCGCATAAATATGATTAATATTCTAATTTGTTAATTGTGAATTAAATTTTTTTATTAAAGAAAATAAAATGTAAAGTCAAAGAAAAATGCTGATCATAGCAAAATATTTTTCATGAATTCTCACACAAATCCAAGTTGGCGTGCTTTTATTCCTTACATGAATTCTCAAACAAGATTTTATTCTTATAATCCAATTTTTTTCTCTTTAAAATAGTGATTGGTTATAGACCTCCTCATTACTTTTTCGTGAATTATATTTGCAACAGATAACTTGCTCAAATTTAAACATTTAAGTCTTCAATTTATGAATTTAAAATTAAGATTTTTAATTAATTATTACAATAATATATATTAAGGTTATTCTATAAAAAAAAACTCAGATAATGGAGTGGGCATGAGTAACACTGCAGAACACATACCACACGCAATTCCTGAAAGCTGAAATAACATAGACCCATCAAAAATAGCAGGACATATGTTAAAAAGTTAAACACAAAAATGATTACCAAAAAAAAAATAAAAAAATTGTGCCCGCTAAACCCCAATTCATCAAGACATCTTTTCCGGGCGTATATAACATTATTTCCCAAGAAAGATTTATTCCTTTTATTTATATCAAATGAAATTTGAAGAAAATGCAAAATATTCAGGATTTTATTTTCTATATATTTTAGAAATGTAAGCACAGTTTATCAAAAATAAAATAAAAATGTAAGCACTTGAAGTCACTGTCAATTATAAATTACGAGTTTGTTGACATACTTGCGGGGCATATAGTGGCTCTCAATATTGGTCAGGCATGTCCCAAATAAGGGGAAAAGGAAAATTGCATAGAGACTTGATAATTTGTGGTTGGTTGCTTAACTTTCCTTTTTACCAAAAATAAGAATAAAAATGTTGTTGCTTGACAGATGAAGAAATGGAAGGCTTGGGAAGCGGAAACATCCTCCTTAGAGTATCAATTTACAAATGGTAATTCTTGTTGAGTTGTTTTTGGGATGCTAGCTATTATGGAATCAAATCACTCGTGACTTTCACATCTTTTTTTCTTTTCTGTTTTTTAAATTAAAAATATGGTACTTCAGTAAAGAAAATAAATTAATAATTAAGAGATAAAGTATTGCGATTTAAGAATAGAGAAATTTGTTTTGCTGAAATATTAATTTTTATTGATAAAAAAGAAACAAGTGATTTGAATGGGGTCATATTGATAGGGACCATCTGAACACCACCCCAAAAGATAAGTCAAGGGTAGGAGTGTCCAAGGCTAGCTCAAAGAGTGGGAGTGTCCAAAACCTTATAAATCTCATACTAATTGCCTTCATAATCAATGTGGGACTCATAAGACATATACATATGGATATTATGAACCTCAGTCTTATACTAATATTATTATGATTACCATTATCTCATTGGCACAGATCCTTCAAGGTTCAGGTTTGCGCATCAAACATCATTTGTTAGGCGTCACTCTGGTTTGTCTAGGATGCCAGGAATTCGATGGATAGTGAGTTTCCACCTGAACAATTTGTCAAGAAGAAAAACAGAATGCATGGTTTATATGTATAATAATCCCTTTATTTGCATTTTTCTATAGGTAGCATTCTTCAGGCAATTCTTTGCGTCTGTCACTAAGGTGGATTACATGACTATGCGGCATGGATTTATTAATGTAAGTGCCAAAGCTTATAGTTATATATGTACATATATAAATGTTGCTGCTTTTAATTGAGTTTGTTGTAAGTTTTAATCGGAAACCCAAAAAACTTGAACAAATGCAGGCTCATCTTGCTCCCAATTGTAAATTTGACTTCCAGAAATACATCAAGAGATCAATGGAGGACGATTTTAAAGTAGTCGTGGGTATAAGGTATCTGACCTTAATTCACTAATGCAGACTTCAATTGGCTTTGTTTGGCATTTTCACCATTTTGCCCCTAATTAATTATTTAATAATCATTTTGTCACTCACTCAGAACTATATATCAATTTACCCATTTTTAGTCGATTAAGCCAAAAATTTAATAGATTAAATGGTCAAAATAGACAAAAATCGTTGACTTGAAGATTTAGTCGATTAAATCTCACTATTTAGTCGATTAAATCTCCATATTTCTTATGATAAAGAGGAAAATTTAATCGATTAAGTTGAAGATTTAATTGATTAAATATTCATTTGACCATTTAATCGATTAAATATTCAATTTAATCAATTAAAGAGAGCAGATTGATAAATAATTTGCAATCAAGAACAAAATGATTATTAAATAATTAATGAGAGACAAAAAGGTGAAATAGCCGCCTTTGTTTGCTTTTTTTTTTTCTTTTATTGTTTTTGTTTTTGTTTTGCAGTGTTCCATTATGGGCTTCTGCGGTTATCTTTCTGCTTCTGAACGTTTACAGTAATTTTCTCTTCATGGCCACCATTTATTTAGTGGTCCATTTTTTATAAATGAGAATTTTTCTTTCAATTTCTACCTTCTTTTTTTCCCTCCATCCTCAATTATTTTTTCCTTCTATTTTTGGGAGTGACCGCCCCACAAAAAAATCTTCTCCTCTCTCTAACTCACAGGAAATGCACAAACCCGCATTGTTATTGAAGTAATCGACCTGTGTTGGCTTACTATTACTTAACTTCATTGCTGCAGAATGGTACACGCTCACCTGGCTGTCAGTAGCGCCACTAGTGGTAATTAAGGAAATTCAAAATTGAAAAGTTATTATTTAATATTTATAACTTGAAAAGATTAACATAGAGCCAGCTTGTAATTCAAAATTTCTGTTATAATCCTGTTAGCAATTTTCAGATACTCTTATTAGTTGGCACGAAGCTTGAACTTATAATCATGGAAATGGCCCAAGAAATTCAAGATCGAACTACAATCGTTAGAGGAGTCCCCGTGGTACAACCAAACAACAAGTATTTCTGGTTTAATCGCCCCGAGTGGATTATCTTCTTGATCCATTTTACATTATTTCAGGTAATCATGTGTGTTGTAGAGAAACATAATATAAAATTATTAATGTGATATTCATTTAATAAGTTAGGGAAAAATGTTTATCATTTTAAATGACACAACTTTTATCTTTTTACTCTCACAAAGAGGTGGGACCCATACCTTTATATTTTTTTGTCAACTCTCTCCTCTTTTATCTATCTCTTTCTCTCTCTTAAAATGACACAACTTTACATCTTTAAAATGACACACACTTTATCCAATAAGTTAATATGATAAAAGTGATGACGGGTTTCATAAATAATTAAATATATGGATTTCTGCGAGAAAATATATTAAAAAAATATAATATAAAATCATTAAACATCAACAATAGTTTTTTATTTTTTTGGGTGTGTGTAAGATGCTTAGTTTGTAGTTCAATCTTCTTTAGAAACTTATTTATTTATTCTTTTGCAGAATGCCTTCCAAATAGCGTATTTTTTGTGGACGTGGGTAAGTAGCTTATGACCGAGATGTTTATTCTGAGAAATTTAAAGTTTTGGGCTTTCTAATTCAGAGGATTTATTATTTATAATATTTTCAAAGTGCAGTACGAGTTTACCATCAAATCTTGCTTCCATGCAAACTTGCCACTAATACTGACAAGGGTTTTACTTGGGGTGGCATTACAAATCCTATGCAGTTACATTACGTTTCCTCTCTATGCCTTAGTAACACAGGTGTGGACATTTTCAAATTAACCATTAAATTGGGGAATTATTGCTATTCTAGGTAGTATTCTTTGACACCAGTGTCAAATTTTAATTTTGACACCACATCTGAGATCCGTTAGATCAAAAAAAATCAACGACTCTGATTTGCAAGCATGTGACACCATTGATATTTTTTAATCTAATAGCTCTCAGATGAGGTGTCAAATTTCAATTTTGACACCAGATTTGACATCCTATATATGTAATACGTTAATTTAATTTGCAGATGGGATCTCACATGAAGAAAGCAATATTTGAGGAGCAAACAGCAAAGGCACTTAAGAAATGGCAAAAGACTGCAAAGGATAAGAGAAAGTTAAGGGAAGCAGGGGCAGATGTCCCATCAGGATACATGAGTGGAGAAACAACGCCAAGCCAAGGCACATCACCAATACATTTGCTTCACAAGTACAAGCCTAGCCACACAAATAACTCAGAAAGCGTTATCAATTCTCCACGATCATACCAATCTGATACTGACTTATCAGAGACAGAGGGATCCACACACGAACTGAAAGAAATAACTAGAACGCATAAAGCTCCACTCAATGAAGAAACTCATAACATCGACTTTTCCTTTGTTAAGGCTTAACAAAGCCCAATTTTTTATAGGACTTTTTGCTGTGTCAAAAGAATTAACCGTGAATTAATATCATCCAAGCTTTGTGTTCAAGATACCATAAAAACATGATAACTAATTTTAGGGATAAGAGGTTTTTTTCTACTTGTCTGGATAGTGAGACTAATCTTTACTCGAAGATAACTAATTTTCACAAATACTTATACATGTTAGACCAAAGTATTTAAGCTATACTCCAACACATTATCATTTTTTTCATGTTAACTTGTAGGCATATTTTTATTAATAAAAAAAAGTAGTCCTAAATTTTTTAGAATATTATATTTCTTCTTTGAAGGTCTGTGGCCTTTAATTGGCTATATATAAGAAAAATAAAGTGAACCTTTAATCTTGCAATCATTTTTAAGAAATTAACTTTGTCTCGGAAGATTAACAACATACAATTAGCCCTTAAATGATGATTTCCGGTCATTTCGCGCATGAGATCATTTTAATCTTGCAATCATCATTTTATTAAAACCCAGCACAGTTGGTAAATAGCTGGGTTCCTTGAACATGCTGACAGAGATTCGATTCCTGACCGTGCGTATGAAAAAAGCTTTGTTGGGAGAAATTTATCCACTTAATGTAACCTCCCGCCTCGAAAGGATTAGTCTTCAACTGTCGGCCGGAGGATGCTTTGGAAAAAAGAAGAAGATCATTTTAGTCTATGAATGAACAGTATCTGCTGTTGTTTTGTTGCTCAAAAAATGTCCGTTTGATGACCAAAATAATTAGTAATTTTTTAAAAACCAAATTAATATTTGGGATCGAAATCCTTTGAGGATCAAATCGGAGTTTGCTCAAAACAAGTGTGAGCTTTATTTAGTTTTTAAAATAAAGAGTAAACTCATAGTTTAGTTCTTCAAATATACGTGTCGTCATAAATTAATTTGTCCTTAAAATATTAGTATTAATTTAATGTATATTTTGTTTATCTTTTGAAAATTTTAAATTACAATTAAGGAGAAAGTTGATATATATGGAAGGTTATATTTACCATATTTTTTCTTCTCACTAATTTTGTTATTATTTGATCAAAATCAAATCAACAGTTATAAAATAATATCAAGTGAGAGCTATTGATTTGATTTTGATCAAACAATAACAATATTTTGATGATAAATATAACATACTCCTATATTATATATTTAGGCTAGAGAGGTAAGGGGTAAGCTTTTGAACAAATTATGTATCTTTCTGGCGATTTCCAAAAGATAAAAACAAACAAACATATTATTATTCTCTCAACTATGAAAAGTATTAGTAAAATCGTACTTCTTCATAAAATGAGAGATTAATAAAGGGAAATATTGTATCAAATCATAGGAAATTTGTTGTGTCATGCTATAGATACAACTAAAATGAACCTCACCTTTTTTAAAAGAAAAGAAAATAGTGGAGTGCACATTGGTTGTGTCTATAACATAACACAATCAATTTTTTACAACCATGATATAACTATTTTCCATTAATAAATTACATCGATATCTTTCCTCTGATTAAAAACCTATATTAGCACTAGTTTTTACGCATGACTGAGTTAATTCCATTTTTATGATTAAAGAATTAAATTCATATAATTCTTTTTTTAAAAATCCAAATTAATATCTCACGTATTTTTAGTTATTACAATGTGTGTGTACTCTTAATTTAATGGAAAACGCATTTTTACTTTTGTTGCATAAATTATTTTATGTAACATTTACATAAAAGTGAGGGAATTCTATTATTAAGAGAAGTACAGAAAGAATAATTAGATCCACTTAATTTTCGAGAATGTGACGAACAAAAGTTTTTCCAAAAAAAAAAATCTTATTCCTTAATTCAATATTTATCTTTACATGTTTGTTAAAACTAGGGTATACATAAATCAATATAATTCGATACAAATAGCAAAAATCGAGCTAAAAAGTTAGAATCTAAAAAATTTAAAAAAATGTTTTTTTTTTATTTAATTAGATCGGCTTTCAATTTCATATTAAAAACCGATGTAATTTAAATCGAAATAAATTTGTATGTACATAGGTTTTATTTTAAAGGTTATTTAACATACCACTCATATATTTATATTTTTATTTACTCCTACCACTTTATTTGTAATTTATTGGTGTTTATACAAATAATTGCATATATTTATTTATTTATACTTTCACTCTCGTCATTTTAATTTTTTTTTTTATAAGATTATTGGTTCTAGCTTAGTTTGAAATCTACTATTGTATCTCATATAATCATTTTATACTTAATATTTTAAATTAATTTAATTTTTTTTGTTATGTATTTTATTTACTGTCTCTTAAAAAAAAAAAACTATAATGAATATAGATGAGATCGAATGATCGATGACTTGAATTTGGATGAATTTTTACTTTTTAAAACATATTCAATTCAATCCAAAAAATATTCCTAGTTAAATTTTTTCCTTAATACGGGATATTTGGTTTGGTTTACTGAACCGATTCTATTAATTCGATTCTAAAAATTGAATCGGTTTGTTTAACTGATTTTATATTTTGATGATTGCCTTTGTTCTTTATAAGTAATTTTTTTCTTTCCCGTGTTTTATTAGTAAATAGTTTTTTTTAAAAAAAAGCTTTTATTCCATTTTAGATATATTTCCCGGTGTCGTACTGGAATTTAAATTAATAATTCTCACAATTTTTAACTATTTTACGTGAATAAAGTTGTTAAAATTTAGACTAAAGTCCCTTTTCAATCCTTAACTTTAGTTACTTATTCAAAAAAATTTGGCCGTGAAATTCAATGTAGATTCATTTTAGTCCTTTTGAGAAATTAATATGAGTCTTTTTTTTAATTTGTGAGGAATCACAATTTCAACTAAATGGCTCCACTTTGAATTTCTTAGAAATCTTGAGACTAATTTTTTTTTTGTGAAGGACTAAAGTAAATATTGTATTTTTCTCATGCACCAACTCTAAAATTTATTTATTTAAATAATATTGTTTTATGCGTAAAGTGTGTGTCATTTTAAAGGATGTAAAATTCTGTCATTTTAAGAGAAAAAAAGAGATAGATAAAGGAGGAGAAATAGTTGACAAAAAAAAATAAATGTGTGGGTCTACCTCTTTGTGAGAATAAAAGGGTATAAATTGTATCATTTAAAAGGATAAACACTTTTCCGTTGTTTTATTTTCACTTCACACATTTTGAAGGAAAAGTAATCAGCAAAAAGCCTTTAAATAATCCAATTGCGGTTGGTAGGTCAAATCAGTATGCTTTTCATTCTTTTATTCGTATATGATGAAAGACATTTTCGGCATATTATTAGATGTTGCTAACAAACTTCAGTTACTCACAGGATTGCTTGTCATTATCAAATGAAAGTGACATAGGAAGGAATGGGTCGAACGGAAAAATGATTAGTAGAAAGTTTCCAAATCATTATGTTTTAAGTGGACGGCACATTGAGCAATTAATTATTAAATAAATATTATTAAAAAATGGCATTGCTTTCTGTAGATTATTAAAGTGATTATAGAAAACTTGCCATCAAAGCATTTCAATAATGAAAAGAATTAACTTCTAAACTAAACAAATAAAATCATATCTATAGTTAAATTATATTATATTAAAATTAAGATATAATTTAGATTAAGTTAATAATAGAATATCTACACAATTACTTTAACCACAGTTTAACCTTAAATTTGGTAAAACAACAAATCCACTCGGACAATTATTGGGTTAACATTGACCTTAGTCAACAGGTTTATTTATTGAAAAATTGGTATATCACCGTATCCATCCTGTCTCTAAGAATTTAACCAACAACGATGTGACACCTAACAATTGAAATATTTTTATTTCATTCTATTTCTTTTTTTCTATCAATAGCGCTTTGATATGGAATATTTAATACGCATAACTTTTATATTATTTTATATTAATAGCAATGAAAAATTAACATTAAATATATTTTTGGTTCTTCACAAAAAATACGGTCCTCATTTTAGTTTCTTATAAAAAAAATTAGTCAGTTGGTTACTATGAAATTCAAAATGAATCTATCTTAGTTTTTTAAGGGAATAATGTAGATTTTTTTTGAATTTGTGAGGGATCACGATTTTAACTAAAAGACTTATCTACCACACGTGTCTTACGTACTTTTTTTTTTTTTGGCTAAGTAATATACTTTTTCTACATTGTGAATATATATTTCAAATTAATGAATGTACAACATAATAATTATAATTATTAGGATAGGATATTGTGACAACCAAATAATGTTACTACCATATCTTAACCGTTGATTTCTGTCAATCAACGGTTATCATTTATTGCGAATTAATAATTAATGAATAAATTTGATTTGAAAAATGATAACCGTTGATTGGCGGAAATCAACGGTTAAGTTGTGGTAGTAACATTGGTGGTAACATTATTTGGTTGTCATACTATCCTATCCCGTAATTATTACATTAAAAAAAAAAGGAGAAACGTAGGGTTTACTAATTGCGCTTAATCAATATCATTTTCGATATAAAAGAATTTTAAATTGATAGTTACTAATATTTGAGGGAAAAATATTTTTCATTCTAAATGACACGAAATTATATCATTTTTAATGAAACTGCGTCGTTTTCGTAAATTTTTACATTCTCTCCTCCATTTTTTATTTCTAATTTTATAAATTAGAAAAAAATGACAAAGCACACCAAAATGACGTAGTTTCATCACAAATGACAAACACTAAACCCAATATTTTAATGAAAAATCTTTTGTTGGAAATAAGTTGTTAGTGAAATAAAATTATAAGAGGAATTCATAAATAATTGGAGAAAAAAATAAAGGTGGGATCCACCTTTGTTATGTGTGTAAACAAATGAAGGGTTTAAAATATCTTATGTTGCTGAAAGTGAGACTTGAAAAGTCGGGCCATCTTTTTTTTTAAATGGTGGGATCCACATGATTTGTTTCTATAGTTTGAGATAAGCCATTTCCTATCACAGGAGATTAATAAATTCCAAAAATAAATTATATAAATATAATCATATTTTAATATAGGATTATTTATTACATAATAAGCAACAATAATGTATTAAAATATTAATAAAAATCACTATGTACGAGATACGTCAGTTGGTTTAAAACCGTGCTTACGCGTGTATTTATGTACTGTTTTTTGGCGTTTTGAAATCATTATGATGGATTCTAAGATATTTTTATTCCCGTTGTGTTAATTAACTTAATCACAAAGAGTTAATTCCAATTTCGTGTTTATTTTAGATTTTATCTGTTTGGGATGAAGAATATTTTATGTGAGTTTGCGTTTATCATAGGGGTTAAGGAAAGTGAGGAAGAAGTAATTAATAAGAGTGAAAAAGTGAAATGAATACGGTGGGTGCGAATTTCTAGGACATCAAAATAAATAATACAATAGTTTGAGGGAGTGACCTTAGTCTTTATTTTCTTCTCTCTTTTCACAACACTTCACAGCCTCTTTCTCTTTCTCTCTCTTTGGGTTGAATTTGACTTTGGTAACCCTAGCCTAAGAATTCAGAATATCAACTCAAAAACTTGTTGCTCTCATCATCAACACTAGGAGACAGAGTCATTCCGAGTGGTCCCTTTGAATCAGATACTACTGCTTTTGGTGTTTGAAATGAGGTAATGTTTCTGATTTGATAGTGTTCTATAGAGAGCTCTTCGGTCATGGCTAGGCGTCATGGATGGGAGCTCCCTTTTCACACTTTTCAGGTACATTGTTCCATCTCACTCTCACACTATATTAGTCTTTCAAATGATGCTATTATCATGTGCAACTTTCTTTTCTTTCTGTTTCAGATGGGGGGTTTTCTTTCAACTTTCATTCCATTTTTTCATCTTCTACCTTTTCACTTTATCGATTACCTTTTTTTTTTTTTTTTTTTTTCTTCTTCTTTTTTTCCTTTCGCCTCGTCCCTCCCATTTAAGCGAAGTACGTTACTTTCCTGTACAGTTCACTATGCTTTTTGCCGTTATAATTTCCATAAATTTGCGTATCGTTTTGCTTAATTTTCTAATTAATTACTGGTCTTTTGCGGAATCTCACTATTGTTGTATCCATGCCTATTTTCACCTTCACTTTCTGAACGACGAAGGTCATTTTAAACCATAAAAATAAAAAATAAAAAAATAAAATAGAAACCACATGAGTTAATGTTCAACGTGTAAATCGAATGACAATGATATTCAACCCTTCAGCATATTCTTTAGTAAACGTGGTAATTTTTTTTATAAGGCTGCCAATTTCCGAGTGTTATTTTAATTTCATGTTATAAAATTTGATGAGTCGCGTGTTCACAAGTGTTTTTTTTTGTTTTTTTCTCTTTGCTTGTGATTTGTGAACAGGTGGTGGCTATCACAGTTTTTTTCTTGCTATCCATTGCATATTATGCCTTCTTTGCTCCTTTTATTGGAAGGGACATCTTTGAATATGTGGCTTTTGGTGTTTACTCTGTTCTAGTGAGTAACATTCTGATTCTTCTCTACCCTCCTTGTGTGTTTCATATGGAATATTCATTCTAAAATACGTAACCCAGAATATCCATTGACTTGTACCTAAATTCTAAATTGCAGGCTCTCTCTGTATTCATTCTTTATGTACGATGCACTGCCATCGATCCTGCTGATCTGGGAGTAATTATTGATTGTGACAAGACATCTAAGAATATGTCAAAACTTGATGAAGAGTTGGCAGGTTGGATTTTGAATGCTACTGGTATCCATTGATATGATTTTCATACTTTTAAGTTTACTCTTTAGATCAGTTTCAAGTCTTGATTAATCATATTTGTTGATAGTTCCCAGAAATTTAGTGTAATCTTTGATTTGTCAGTGGTGCTAGACCACAAAAAAAAAAAAAAAAAGTGAACGGAAATTAATTATACAGCTGTAACATTGTTGACTAGGATGTTACTGGCTGCATACAAACTCCGAAGCAGTTACAACAGATTTATATATGTCTTTGTTATTGGTTTGGTACCACTCTTTTAGGTGGTATAGCGTTTTCCTTGTTCTATAGTCAATTTGTTGCCTCGTGTATGGCATATACAGACAGATTGTCATGATTTTATTTTCTTGACTAGTTTGACAATGATACTAGTTTAGAATGTATTGGAATATATATAACAGCATCAATTGTTGAACTCCTATGCCTTCAGTAGCAATTTTCAGTGCAATTTGATAGTTTATAATGCTATTAGGATTTGCTTCTCCTAATGCAGAACCCAGCAAGATAGGACTAAAGGGTGAAGGAATGTCTGATCGGCATAATTCAAATTGGTGCTCCAAGATTGGATGTTTCTTTTGTAGTTTCCTTGTTAGAGAAGATTGCCGAAGTAATGAAGATATTATTCTACAGCAACAATCTGGAGAGGAGGATGCTTTGTTCTGTACTTTGTGCAATGCTGAGGTTGGCATGCATACAGAAAAATCGTATTTGTTTTCTCCATAACAACTCTAAATAAAGATAGGGTTTTGTAGAATGCAATTCAGTGTGATTCTATGTTGATGAATCCAAATTTTGCTTCCTAAAACTGCCATGCATATAGGCAAGCAGAAAAAGTTCTGTCATAGAGATCCTTTTTAACCCTTTTTATGTAAAACTGTCATGCTTGTTCAAGAATAAATAAATAACCCTTTTTAACGAACAGTAAGTAATTTTTATTTTTGGTAGTGTTCATTGTATGCCACATTACCACTTTTATCATGCATCCTCTGTATTTTGAAATCTCTGGTTGAAGAGTTTTTTTTTTCATATACTCGCCTCACCAGAAAACGGAAAAAACCATGATGTATTTACACTTTGTTTGTTATATTTTGCAGGTGCGAAAGTTCAGTAAGCATTGTAGAAGTTGTGACAAATGTGTTGATGGATTTGATCACCATTGCCGGGTAATGGTTGCAAGTTGTCTTTGTTTGAAGTTATTTTTGTGAATTGTGACAAATGTGTTGTCTCCTATGCTTGCTAGTTATTTTTCCTGTAATGCTTGCAAGTTGCAATGCAGGCTGTAGGTTGTCAATGGAATTATTCAGAAGTAGACTATAGTGGTTAGATGTTTGGGACTTGAGATGTTGAGTGCAGTTGTGCGCTTGTCTTAACTTGCTATTTGTCTTGCTTAACTTTTAGATTCTTCAGAAAGTCATTATCATATACTTTCATTTTTTTTGTTCAGTGGTTGAACAATTGCGTTGGAAGGAAGAATTACATCACATTTGTGTGCCTTATGGCAGTGAGCCTAGTTTGGGTAAGTTGTATCCTAAATATACTTCCTAGCCCCTCCTCTTTTTTTTCTTCAGTTTTACATAGAAAGAACCTTCCAGATTTGAATTGTGTAATTTTCTTACTTTTGTTCATGCATGTTACAGCTTATAGTTGAATGTGGAGTTGGGATTGCTGTGCTTGTGAGATGCTTTGTTGATAAGAGGGGTACAGAGAATCAAATAGCTGAAAAGCTTGGAGCTGGATTCTCTCGGGTCCCATTTGCTACTATAGTGGTACATTCACTCTCTTTTTCTTTCAGTTTTATTCTCCAATTTTATATAGGATAACTGAAATAAACTTTCGATCACTAATATATACTATGAAATCTTTTTGTATATACTGCTACTTTTTCTTTCTTCAAGCACATCTCATATTTAATTTAAAACACTAGATTCAGACTACTGATGGGAGGCCATATTTAGCTTGAAATGTAAAATTACGCACCAGTGGACCACTATTACATGTAATAATTTGTGTTTCTTGATATATACATTATAAACGTTCTATTGAATCTCATGCAACCTTTTTTTTTAAAAATAATCTGCTCTTTTGTTGTTAGTTAGTGATCCTGTTCCTGAATTGTAAATAATTTTCTCTTTTGTTGTTAGTTAGTGATCATGTTTTGAATTTTTATAGGTTGTGTTTGGGGGAAATTATTCAAACATAATCTTCATTCTTCTAGTGCTCATTATCTGATCTTTGAACATCATTAACTAGTTGAGTAGTTAATTGTTCCTGAATTGTAAATATTTTTTTGAAGAATTACTTTCTTGTATTTTCTCTTCTTTGATAAAATGTGAATTGTTGAAAGATTGAGGGTATATATTGCTATGTTTTACACTATTTTCAATCCTTTAACAGGCTATATGCACGGCAGTTTCTTTCCTTGCAACTATACCTTTGGGAGAATTATTCTTTTTCCATATGATCCTGATTCGAAAGGTATATTCATGAAGCTTCCTCCTACTGACATGTATATTCTAAGCTGTCATTTCCTTTACCAGGGTATCACAACTTACGAGTATGTAGTTGCCATGAGAACTCTAAGTGAACCACCCGGGCCTTCTGTTGATGGGGGTGAACAACACAGTCTACCATCTTCTCCTACTAGTTCAGCTGTCACTGCAATAAGTGGAAGAAGCTCTGTTGGAATGAGTTTGCAATACAAAGGTGCTTGGTGTACACCTCCAAGAATCTTTATGGATCAGCAGGTACTATAATCTATGTATAATAGCCTGAACTAGTAACTTTATTGATAGATATATCACCTGTCTTTGAACATTACATCTAGACAATTACGGTGATAGATAAGAAAGGAGAATTGAGTGGAACAAAATGATTGGCAAAACACAATGCCATCGCTCTTCATTATAGGAAGCCATTTTTCTTTGGGACAGTGTGTGCTTTGTTTTTGGTTATTAGCAAAGCTAAAGAGATCTTGTATGATTTTCCATGGTTAATAGGAATAAAGAATTGCTAGAGTGCAAGTATTTAACATTTTAAGACATGAGTAGTGTGCATTGTTTAAAGGCATGCCCAATAAGAATAGTCACTAGAAATATTGTGCGCATTGCATTCTTTGTTTCTGCAATAAATTAAGTTCTTGTTGAATGTTGATTAACTGTCTCCCCTTGGATAAGCAGGATGAAATTATACCACATTTGGAGCCAGGACGCCTACCGTCCACTGTTGATCCTGATGCAATACAACCACCTGACAAAGGGAAAAAATTGAACCAGCGCCCTGTGCGAATAAGTGCGTGGAAACTTGCAAAATTGGATTCTAATGAGGCAGCTAAGGCAGCAGCTAAAGCTAGAGCATCATCATCTGTGCTTCGTCCAATTAGTTCTCGATCTCATGGATATGATGTTGATCATTTATCAAGTAGCAATGTGAGTGGAAGAAGCAGCCCAATTAGCAATCAAGGTTTTCATAACAAATATGATACAGCAGGGACATCAAGGTTATCTCCTTCCAAGAGCTCATACCCTCCTAGTCAAGCAAGCAAGGAAGATTTAGATACATGTCAACACAGTATGAGTAATTTCAGCAGTCCTCAAGTCTCCAACTTAACTCCTTCACCAATGCAGAATCCAGGTTTGAGCAGAGATCATTTCAACCCCATGTATCAACAACCATCGGGAAATCAGTCTCCTTTCTCAGCAAAAGAAAGTGAAGGGAATATAAACCCAATTCATGAAAATGCTGCACGTGTACCAATGAGAAGTAACAGCTTAGCTGTTTCAGAAAATAGAAGATCGTCGGTATTTTGGGATCAAGCAGCTGGGCGCTTTGTGTCGTCCTCTTCTAGAGTTCATGGCAGTTCCCAGATTGCAGGAACAGAGTTATTGTACACTGGTCGTTCTATATTTTTTGGCAGTCCCGCTGTGAATGAACAGCCAACTACGGGAACAAGAAATAACAGCTCAGTAGCTGTTATTCCGGATAGAGATTCTACATTAAGGGATTTGCAGCAAGGTAGATCACATAGAGGTGGCCAGCTTCCCGTGTTTGTTCCTGGTTATTCCCAGCAAAATAAGTTCTCTTAGATTGCCTTGTGTACTTGTCTATTAATTTGTCACGGCAATTTTTTCCTTCTCATCTTTTAAAAAATCCTAAGCATATTATCTTGCGCTTTTAATTGTCTGTCTTTTTATTCCTTGTTGCCACCGTGTGGTTTAGTGCATTCGTCATTCCATCTGTACAGGCTAATGGATCATAACCTTTTTCTGTACAAATTTATTGACCACTATCATTGGATTTGAAGTTTGACTTTGAACATGGATATTTATTTATGGGTTTATTATGTTTTGAATGTTGGAGATAAAATTATCTCCTATACATTCATAAAAGTACCTGGGATTTATGTGCAGCCTTGGTGATAAGAGAGAGGACTTTTAATATGTAAACCAATGAATGAATATACCTATATTAGGAAATTTGGATGGGATAAAATGATGCTAAGTTACAAAACTAAACATTCTAAAAGATCACAAAAGAAAATATTTTATCTTCATACTATGATATTTATTTTTAATTTAATCTTTATACAATTTTCTTGGATTTATTTATTTAATAATAATTTTTTTTTAATTTTTTTCAACCGTTTTATATTTTTCAGTCATTATTAAATGTGATGTTAATGTTGATGTTGACAATTTTCTTGGATTTAGTCATTATTTGTATGATCATTTTTAACTTCATTCCTGTCATTTGTTATTATTATAACATTGTGAGTTTGGCAAGAGGTTGAAGTGAAATATTGGGACTAAAATAAAAATTAATGTGAAGTATAGAAACTGAATTAAAAAGTATTGTCATGTATAAAGTTAAAAAAATGTACTATTTTTAGTTTTTATATTCGGCACTTTCTTTTTTCTATTTAATTCGGTCTTTACGTGCTCAAACAAATGACAAAAATTAAATTAAAATTGTTCTTATGCAGAAGGAGTAAAGTGAAAATGACTATTATATATTAAGGACAAAAATATATCTTACTATTTTAAAAACCAATTACTATACTGAATTATGTGTTAATCATATGATGAAAGATTTGTTAATGTTACAATTTTAGCTTACAAGAAGAGTTTATTTCAAAATACCAGCTCGTTGGGAAGGAGAGGCTCGTGTCGTAAATAGCACATTGACTTTTTTTTAGATACAGCATTGACCCTCTTTTGTTATATATAACCTTGTGAAAGCCTTTATTTGCAATGGTCCATTTTAGGTACTCACTTAAAATGACTTTTAGTAGTATTGTGTATTTTGCTTGACATGACATATTCAGCATATATCGTTAATAGGAAGGATATTACTACCAAAATTTTTTACTACCAATTTATTATCTATCTAATCATCATTGGATCGACATTTTCTCTTTCTTCATAATTTTTTTTGCATTCTCTCTCATTGATCCAATGATGATTAGATTGGTAGTAAGTTGGTAGTGGAAAATTTTGGTAGTCAAAATATCCTCCCTCTATTTTTATTTAATGTGAAACATAAAAAGTTAAAACTGTTTTTATTTATGAGAAATAAAAGAAGGGGAAGGATATTGTAACAGCCAAGTTTGTGTTACTACCATGTTACTACCAGTTAATCTCACCGTTAGATCGCATATGTTGATCCAACGATTATATTTTTCCATCTTTGTATGGTCATGATTCCCCAATTTAAAGTAAAAGCATTAAATATGGAAAATCATGACCATAGTGGAAATAAATATAAAATATTAAATTTGGAAAATCATGCTTTTATAACCTTTTATTGGTTCATGTCCAAGAAATGAAAGGGCAATTTTTTTCCCCTTTTATTGGTTCATGTCCAAGAATTGAAAGGACAGGTGAACATTGTTAGGTTTTAAAAAATTCAATTATAATATTTATTGGACTCCAAACAACAAGTCGTTGTAGTATAGTGGTGAGTATTTCCGCCTGTCACGCGGACGACCCGGGTTCGATCCCCGGCAACGGCGTTTTTCTTATTCTTTTTTAACTTCGTTACATTCATTGTTAAAAGAAATGCGGGTTGTACCGTTGTAGTCTACTTTTCACATGATCAATGCATTATTGATTGTACACATAATGTTATTGCCATTTGTCATTATATTATTAAGAAAGCAAGACAAGGAAAAAATAAATGTGCGTCGCAGTGAGTTTTGATCCGAAATAGGTTGATAGGTAGATAGATGGGTGCAATGCAGAGTCCAAGCGGCAGTTGTTCCTCTCCGTTCATTTGGCATTGGTTAGAATACAACATACATAAGGAAACTGTTTCATTCATGCCTTTCCCTGAAACATCAATCCATGACCATGCCGTCCAACAATTTCACTCCTCCATGTTCTTTCTTTTTCATTTTCAATTTCAATTTCAATACAAAACTCACACTACTCTAAACACATCATCATAATCATCATCCACACATTTTTCTTTCAATTTCCAAGACTCTAACATGGCCGGAGGAGGAGGCGGTGATGTTAGGCAGCTAGACATGACACCTACATGGGCTGTCGCTGCTGTTTGCGCTGTTATTGTTCTCCTTTCTATACTCTTAGAGAAAGTTATACATAAATTCGCAAAGGTACGTACCCGTGTAATTAATACTAATGTACATTACCAATTGGGGTAAGGTATTTGGGTTGGTTTAAGCAAGGACTCGAGTTCGAGACCTAATACTGCTAGGTAACATACCCGGGTCGGACTGGACATAGTTGGGGCGAAACCCCTGAAAGCAGTCTAGCAATCAAAAAAATAATAATGTACATTCTCTTAATACATTCATGATTGATGATTTGCGTGATGATGTTGGTTTCAGGTGTTTGAAGATAAAAAAAAGATGGCTTTGCTAGAAGCTCTTGAAAAGATTAAAGCGGGTAAGTAACCTAACCTCAACAACGGACACAAAAACACAACACTCTTTGTTCCTCTAATGTTTTTTCTTCTTGTTGTTGTCATTATTAATGAATTATTATTTGTTTGTTATGTTGGCTTGCAGAGCTTATGGTTTTGGGATTTATTTCTTTACTCTTAACATTTGGTCAAAGCTACATTTCTAAAGTGTGTATTCCCACGAAATATACAAATACAATGTTACCCTGTCTTCCCCCGGACCAGCGTGAAGGTCATGCTGCAACCGACCCTGTACCTGAACCTCCTCCTCCTCCTAAGGAGGAAGGTGAGGCTGAAGGTGAACATCATCGTAGGCTTTTATCATATGAACGTAGGTTTCTAGCTGCTGATAGTGAAGGCAAAGGCTGTAAAATGGTAATCATGTTATTTTTCATCATTTTTATTTTTTTAACAAAGTTCAAACCATTTCTTTTATTGCTCTTCCTTTTCTAGAATTTACTATAATATATAATATAGATACATTTTAATACTTCTACTTCTAGTAAAGTACTTTCAGACTATGAAGCACCGACTCCGCGTTTTCGATACGTTTCAAATACGTTCTCGATACGACCATGAGTTCGTCGATAGGATACAATACGTTTCTGATACGCATATCGGATATGTTGGAAAAAAATGGAGTATCAGTACTTCATAGCTTTGAGAGTTGTGGCAATTGTTAAAATTGATTAGAAAGCTCATGGAATTGGATTTTGGTTGTTGTGTAGGGGTACGGGCCTCTTATATCCGTGAATGGGTTGCATCAGTTGCACATTTTCATTTTCTTCTTGGCTGTCTTTCATGTGATATACAGTGCCATAACAATGACGCTTGGAAGAGCAAAGGTTGGTATATTGATTCAGTCATAAAAATCTTTATTCATTCAACTAGTTGAGATATATAAAATCATTAATATAACATCACTCAACAACTTAATTTTTTGAGTTGGCATTGGTTTTTGGATTGAATTGGTTCAAAAATATGCAATTGATGATCGAAGAAGATCTTATGATACTTGTTGCTCTTCCAGTTTTGTTAAAACTGAATGTTTTCCCTCTTCGAAGTAGCTGTTTCTGCTTTTATTTATTTTATATATTTGTTTAGGTAAATCAGTTTTTCATTCTATAAATTAAAAACCTTTCTTCCTTTCTTCCTTCTGACAGATTCGTGCATGGAAGGAATGGGAACGGGACCATGTCGTCGATCAAGATGCCCTGAATGGTACAGCAATGACTCATAAATAATATTTATCTTCCTTCAAGTTTTAGATTATTCTCATAACTTTATCATCTTCAATTCTGAATTGGATGTGTAATAACTGTTCAGATCCTAGAAGATTCAGGCTTACTCATGAGACATCATTTGTGAGGGATCACAACAGTTTCTGGACTAAAACACCGGTTTCCTTCTATTTTGTAAGCAATTATCACTGACAACCTTTTCACCAATATTAGATTTTGTGTAACAAGGGAATATACAATACTGAGATAGATGGGGAAGAAAAGTTTTACATGAACATACAACTAGTCTTTTCATGTTTTTGTTTCAATTCACGGTCAATAATATGTTACTGATCAATCTTCAGGTATGCTTCTTTCGACAATTTTTCAGATCTGTTCGTAGGGCTGACTACCTGACCATGCGACATGGATTTGTGGCTGTAAGTGGTTTTCATATCAGTATTATGCTTGTACTGGTTGTCTTTTTTATAAACTAATGTTCCACTTCATTTTTTCAGGTCCATTTAGCACCTGGAAGTAAGTTTGATTTTCAAAAATATATCAAGAGGTCATTAGAAGATGACTTTAAGGTAGTTGTAGGAATCAGGTAATTTTGACAAATTTGCCGAGACTTTGCTCTTATGTGTTAAATTATATTTTATTCCTGAATCTTTTAATCTGTAGTTTCTTCTAATGGGTTATTTGTGATTTTGGCAGTCCAATACTTTGGGCATCAGTGGTATTATTCTTGCTTGTGAATGTCCATGGTTTGTCTTTTACCTAATTATCAATTGGTTTCCTTATTTGGAACCCAAATTCATACACAACGTGATTGCTAACTTCTTTTCAGGATGGCATGCTTCGTTTTGGGTGTCTTTTCTTCCACTAGTAGTAAGCATCTATCTTCACAGCCAATAATATGTGGGTGTGCGTGTGTGTGTGCAGTACAGTTAAAAGAAGAAATAAAGACTAATAATTGAATTACTTGAAGGTGATTCTAGCTGTTGGAACAAAGCTTCAAGCAATTATAACTCGGATGGCACTTGACATACAAGAAAGGCATGCTGTAGTGCAGGGGATCCCTCTTGTGCAAGTCACTGACAAACATTTTTGGTTTGAATGGCCTCAATTAGTTCTTTATCTCATCCATTATGTCCTCTTTCAGGTATTCATTCTTTTTCTATTCGTAACAGATTGAGGACAGTTAGTTCTTCATCTTTTAATAGTTTAGTACCTTAACAACTATGTATATTTGAGATCCTGAATATTTGAAGAATTTGTTGCATCTTAATGCTTTGTTTTTACATGTCCAGAATGCATTTGAGCTGACATATTTCTGGTGGACTTGGGTAATAAACAGTTCCTATTGTTGTCTTCTCAAAATTGTTTAATTGCTTCTTGTTTATTTACTTATGGAACCTTAAAACACTTCCTTCTAGTGCAGTATGAATTTGGCTGGGCATCTTGCTTTTACGAGGATGATAGTCTTATGATTATCAGAGTTGCTCTTGGGTAAGTCCTGTCCTGTGGCACTGCATACATGGAGTACTAGAAGTTTATGTAATCATTCAACATTAATCACTCCACTCTACAATTTCTTCCTCATCATTGATTTATTTAAATAATACAAGGCACATATATTAAAGCAGCATCTTCAATTGCCAAGTCATCACAGTGTTTACAACCTAAATCCCCCATCAAATATTAAATTTTGACTTCAATTTTGCAGGATAGGAGCGCAATTTGTTTGCAGTTATGTCACACTTCCACTCTATGCACTCGTTACTCAGGTGCATTCATTTGATATTACTAGCATCTTCATACGGTTCTGTTTTATTCCTTAGGACCAGCAAAGATAGAATAATAAATTAATGGAGCTTACGTTTTTTTTAGAGTAAACACTTTTTTTGGTCCCCATGAATATCCACGAAATTCTTTTTCGTCCCTAGCAATAAAAAGGATCAAATTGGTCCCTAAAATGATGAAAAAAAAAGACCAAAGAGTACTTATTACAATTGACAGAAGGACTAAAGTGGCCCTTTTTTCATAATTTTAGGGACCAATTTGATCATTTTTTATTGACAGGAACTAAAAAGAATTTCGTAGATATTACCAGGAACCAAAAAGAATATTTACTCTTTTTTTTATTTTCTTGGCAAATTTTACAAGTAAACATGATATGCATGAAAAATAAAAATAAATAAAAAATGATGAAGGAGAGTATTTGTTGTGATAATATATCAGATGGGATCAACCATGAAGAAGTCAATATTTGATGAACAAACATCGAAGGCACTGAAAAAGTGGCATATGAATGCTCTGAAGAAGAAAGGATCCAAGGGACGACACGAAACACGAACTTTAGGTGCCAGCTCAGATGATTCACCAGATCCTTCACCGCGCCCAAGTGGAACCCCAGGTACACAATTGCCCGGGCAAACAGCTACCATAATGACCAGCGTGGATCATGACCCTTATGACAACCGTGACCTTCTATCTGGACCATGACATGGGTGGAAAAAGATTAGTTTATTCAAGTTGAGGAGAGGCTGCAACTTGCATTTGCAACAACAGTGTTCTGTTCTGCTCTATGCTAGATGTTGAAGGAAGTAACCAAAACCAGGGCCATAACTGTTTGCATTCATGTAACATAAATTGTCTACAAGTGAGGCTGCTGTAAATAACAACAACCCCGTTGGCGCATCACGAATGCCAACTAGAATTAGCAAACTAGCTACTACATTTCATAATTGTAGCACAGTTTAGATATTAGTTGTACTTGTACTTGTACTTACATACACTCATATGTAATCAATCACATGGTATAAACTCTTCTATATAATTCTAACTGCAGTAACATATTCTTATAAAACAGAAATTAAATTCCACTAACATAACAAAAATTAAAAAAAAAGAAGAAGAAAGAAAGAAAGTAGAAAGCATGACATGGCCAAATTATTTTCATGACATAGCCAAATAACTGGTTTCACTAGCGGGAAATAAAGAAAGGATAGATGGGTAATTTTGTAAAATGGATAGGGTATAAAATAAAAGCAGAGGTGGTGTGGTGAGTCGTGTGGGCGAGGATTGGCTATGACTTCTTCTTCTTCCCCTTGTTGTAGTTGCGCTTGCAATTCATTAACTTTGGTGGTAAAGAAATGTAGTGTTGAATTTGGAGATGGTGTGGTTTCGAATTCAAAGCCGAATAGCAGAACGTCCAAACAAGTGGGAGTGGCACTTTCAGTTTCTCATTCGAGAAGGTCGACGGCGCTTCTGATTTCGACGTTGCCGTTAAGCTTTGTTTGGGTATCTCCGCCGGCGGAGGCCAGACGCAACAGGAAGAACATCCCCATTGATGAATACCTAACTAGCCGTTAGTTTATCTATCTATTCCCTCTTATTCTTTCATCTTTATTCTTGTCATGTCAATGCACATTCGCTCTCTCTGCTCTTTTTTTATTTTTGGGGCTTTCTAAAAAAAAAATTGATATAAGCATAATGACATAATCTATCCTAGTCCTAGATTACATAATACAGAGATAACATGAGACAGATTTGACGGCCATAGCGTAATTCATCCCGATTCTCCAACTACTGCTGAGGTTGTTTCTCTCTGCACAACAAAGTCAAAGTCGGAAGAATTCAAAAAAAAAGGCCTATTCAAATATAAAATAAGTTGAATGATATTTGGGTTAAGAAAACTACCAATCAGTCTTTCCCGTTTGACTGATTATCTTGATCCAACAGTTATATTACACACCATACAAAGATAAAAATAAATATAATCATTGGATCAAGATAATCCTTCTAAAGTCAAAGTCCGAAGAATTCAATAAAAAAGTATACATCAAATAAATAAATAAATGTTGATTGTGAAAATGGAATTTCAATGCTATAAAACTCGGAGGTGAATTACAAATAGTCTCTCTCTCTCTCTCGAAGGATCTCTCTCAATTGCTTGAGGATTTCTCATACTTTGCTCTAAGATTTATCTTCTTCCCTATTTATAGATGAGTATGTACTTTCTTGTATTCTTCAGATCCTTCTCCATTTTAATGGTATATATCAATGCAAGCTTTTATCTTCCATGAAACCTTTTCTCATGGAGACTTGAAGAGACGTCAACTTTTCAATGTTAAATGATGCATCTAATTAAGGAGAAATAACTCCTACACTTACTAACCACGTCTCGCCATATAGTTTCAACTTTCAGTGGGCTTGAATGATTTATTGCTCAAGTGAAAGCATATACAGGTAGAAACTAGGAACAAGGGAATACTTCTCTTTCTATTTTTGTTTTTTGGTAAATCATATAGGAACATGTCTATAACCAGTAGAGTAGTTAAACTAATTCAGAAAATTGACTTAGTTATCTGTTTGCCTTTTGTGACGTTTGAACCAGCTGATGGATTGAAATACTATGATTTGGTTGAGGGCAAAGGTCCAATAGCTGAAAAAGGATCAACTGTTCAGGTTTGTTAACTTTTGAAAGTGGGAAGATGGTATTTTCTTCTTAATTTGTTATTTACTCTTCATTTCTAGTTCACACTGACAGGTGCATTTTGATTGCCTATATCGTGGAATTACAGCTATATCAAGTCGAGAATCTAAACTCCTAGCTGGAAATCGTATCATTGCTCAGGTTTGAATTTTTTACGTGTCTGGTTTGGGTGTGAGATTAATGCATGCAACTATTGGCTACTAGTGGGAAAAACTAGTTTCTTTCTGAATTTGAACTCCAAAGTCATCTAAATTTCTTAGATAAGGACTCGACTCACAGCCTGTTAAAGAACCAATTCAACCCAAAACCTTAAGGTGGAATTAAAAAAAAAACACGAGGCAAACCAAAAAAATGGGCTCGTGTAGCACAAGGCAGACCAATAATGGGCTTGTGCCATATTCCATTAGCAAATATTTTCCATCTATATATACAGGGGGTATATTAGAGAATATAATATAAATCATTAAAAAGGCCGTCACCTACTACCTTAAGGTTTTGGGTGAAATGGTTCTTTAACATGGTATCAGAGCTAGAGTGACTACGAGGTCACAAGTTCGATCCTCACCGCCCCTCACTTTCAGGTGGAATTACGAAAAACACGAGTCAGACCAAAAAAATGGGCTCATGCAGTACAAGGCAGACCAATAATGAGTTTGTGCCATATTCCACGCTTCAAGCCCAAAGGGCTCTTGCGTGAGAGGATATGTTAGAGAATATAATATAAATCATTGAAAAACCCCTTACCTACTACCTTAAGGTTTTGGGTGAAATGATTCTTTGACACAGCCCAAAGTCATGGGTTGGCCTTTAGAGGCCCATTTAAAGGGTCACTTCGGTAGCTCCCTAAAGTGGGAACCATAGACCTCATAATAGAGGATTTCTCCCGCCCTAATACAGCTCACCACCGTACACATTGGTGGTGTGCTAACTCACTCCTAGCATTGAGATAACAGATAAAATGGTTAGCTTCTCTCTCATCATTAGCAAATATTTTCCATCTATATATACATCTTTTCTGTGGGGAAAGAGACACCTTACATCCACACTGCATTTATGAGCTGCTACTCTGCCAACACAGAGTTGCCCTCTACACATTTCCCTCTTTCAACTATCTTTTAGATATACACACGGTGACCAAGAGCTTTGGTATATACCATTGACTCTAAGATCATCACCATAGCGATATATTTCACCTTTCAAGGGATACATATCTAAGCTCACCTACATTAACACTTCAGATAATATAGTGATTTCTTGCCTAGAAAGTATGAGGATGTTTTACGCTTCCTTAAGTGGTGCTGATGCATGCATGCTTTATGCTCTTAAAAGCCGTATGAATTCACGGTGGGAGCTCCACCAGGAAAGGAAAGGAAGCGTGAATTTGTAGACAACCCAAATGGACTATTCTCTGCACAAGCAGCACCAAAACCTCCACCTGCTATGTATACAATAGTTGAAGGAATGCGAGTTGGTGGAAAGGTGATCAAAACATACTTCTTGGTTTTGTTGTGGTTCTTCATCTGATATTGTTATTAGTTATGTGTTATTTCTGTATATGTTATTATTGTTTTCTTCAATGGTTGCAGCGAACTGTGATTGTTCCTCCTGAAAATGGGTATGGACAGAGGGGAATGAATGAGATTCCGGTAATGACCTCTGATTGCTATCTCATTTCTTTCACCCTTGATGCCAATTTAATTATTGATAAACTTTTGGCTAGATAAAATCCTGTTTACTTTGTAGTTTTACCGTCCTTTTTTAGTGAAATCAATCTCTGCTGATAAAACTTATCTATGGACAAATGCCATATTGGAGGAGCGTGGCCATGAAAATTGCATTGCCAACTTTGTCACGCTCACCTCTATTGTTGTAATTGAACACTTCACTGTTTACTCATTTTGATTGGATAAAAAAATCATGGACTAAAATTGGGAAACACTCATTTTCTTCATATCCCCAAGTTGAAAATCCCATCCTGTGTCCTGTTGTCCATGTTTAAGTAGTCCCTCTCATTGGTCTTGACTCTTGTACATAATGATGTTGTTTATGTAAACATATTTATGGACAAAATGAGCTTGCTAAAAGTTGTTTATGATGTTGCAGCCTGGAGCTACATTTGAACTAAATGTTGAGCTTTTGCAAGTTGTAGCTACCTGAAATGTGAGCTTGACTTATGAACAACTTTTTTAACTTCAGAATTTGTACCGTGAGGCTACGGCTATTCTTTTTCCAATAACCCTTTTAATTTATTTATTTTTTATTTTCGAGTTGGGCGAGAAAGAGATTGTAAATTTGTAATGTACTCGTCTTCCTTTATGTTTGGTTTTTTTTTTTAAAAAAATTGAGTGATTTTTAGTTAATACGAAGTATTGAATGAAAAATGTATTAAAAAAAGTCTCGAATAAAAACAAATAAATAAATAAGAATAAATTAGATAACTAAAACGAACAAAAATTAAAGAAGAAGCCAAATTGCATGGTCAATGCCAAATAATTTTACAAAACACAATATCCAATAATTTTGATTCCTACGAAAAGCATTTTAGGATCAATGGTGAAAATCTTCTCGCGTCAACTCATGAAGGGATTAGTCATATTCTATGAGGTAGGGATACCCTAGTTTACTCTAAGGGGGCGTTTGTTTCGGGAGTTTCATCAAGTTACCTGGGGAAGTGATTCGTGGATTCTCAAAACTCCACGTTTGGTTCGCTAGATTCATGAAATATATCCATCTTTCGTTGTTCCCCATCTTTCGTTGTTCCCCATCTTTCGACAATTGCATGTGATTTTTGTGAAAAAACACTATTGAGGAATGCTTCTTCGAGAGTAGTATTCTGGCTGAAATCCGGAGAAGTCAAAAAGTGGTATAATTCGGTGACAAATTTACCCCTCACAAGATGCCATGGCAGGATCTCGAAGACGAGATTGAAAGATGGATTAAGGCTTCCAACGTCTCTTTCAATATAATGTTCCCTAGCGAGCGGTGACTCTGCGACTGCGTATTCTTCGGGTTCTCTTCTGCTGCTGACTTCTCTTTCATGGAGGTTTGTAGGGGATCGACAATTCAGTTGCTGAATCTCGCCAATGTTGTCGCGATTGGGAGCCGTTAGCCGGAGCAAGTGTTTGAAGACTATGGGTTTCCGTTGAGAGAATACCCCAAGCTTGATGATAGAGTTCCGTCCTCTTCTTCTCTGTCAGTGCAAATGGATTGGATAACGGAGCTTTTGGAGAGCAATTTGGAAGCAAAATCCAGAATCTACAAAGACCCTGCTTTGTGCTATGTTTTCTTGATGAATAACGGCAGGTACATAGTTCAGAAGACCAAACATAGTGAATTGAGAACCCTTTTGGGTGATTTCCGGAAACACACCGCAAAAGTTCGGCAATAAGTTTGTAAAATAAAGGGTTATTTCTAAAAGGGTTATTTTGTAATTTTATTAAATTTACCCATCAATATTTTATCTTCAACCAAACACACATTCAGGAATTTCACATAATTTTTCTAGTAAGATTTTACCCAACCAAACAACTTTTTTTACATTTTCCTACCAAACTTACTTTCCGACCACTTCCCTATCAATTACATTTTCCTAGTATTTAAAAAATTTCTCCTTAACCAAACGCCCCCTAAGAAGGAATGGGTTTTGAAAATCCAGGAAAGTTGGAATGGGTTTTTAAGAAGTCCTTGTTTGGTACAAGGTTTGAGAAAATAATCCCGGAGAAGTGAGGATGCCTTGGATTCCTTTTTGTGTGTAAATTGTGATTAGAATACCGCTTAGAAATGTCACTCAGATAATGGTATTCTCATTTTCCCCGGGAGATGGAAAATTAATCACAAAATTTATGACAAAAACAACCCTGATTTTGCTTTTTATGTACTTGCCTTATGGATTTGAGAAAGACAATGCTCCAAGATCTGAAAAAATAGCTTTATTCCTCTGCGAAAAATGGTGGACAGCTGCTCCATTAGTTTAGCTGCTCCGAAAAAATGGTCACAGTTGTTCCTTTTGCACGTCCAAGTAACATGTGGAAATGATTTTTTTTTGTGTGAGGGGTATATGTTAATTAAATCAAATTGTTGAACTTGTGAGTATAGTTTCTGAACGAATATTTCTTGTTAGACTTTGATCGGTGACAAATAGAGAAGGGGAAAAAACTAAAACGACATTGCAGTTGTATTCAAATAAAAAAAATAACTCTTTAATATTTTAATGAATAAACAAAATGAATTACAAGGGTTAGTTTAGTAAATTCACCACATATCCCAGCAATATTTTAACGTAAACCAAACATACTCAAGAAAATTAAGTTAATATTCCAGGTAATATTTTAACCTACCAAATAACATTTAGTTAATATTCTGGGAAAACTCACTCTCCCATTGTATTTCCGGAAATTGTGATTCCCGGATAAAAAAAAATTTCTCCTCTACCAAACCCCCCTAAAGTAAAACTTTTGAAGGAAATACTTAGTCCATTAACTTATTTCATTTTTGACTGTGGTGACCCTAACAATGAGCATACACAACTACATGAATTACTAGAATGGAAGGAAAGAAAGTTAAATCATTATGGAAAATATAATTATAAATTATTAAAATATGTATAATAATAAATTATACATATATAATTATAATATATGAAAATATAATTTATAAAAGGGAAAAATATTTATATTTTTATTGAAGAAAAATTTTATCCCATTGTAAGGAGAAGAAAGGGAGAATATTAGTGGAATCCACTCACTTTTTTGTGAGAATGGAGAGGAATTTTTTCTGCAGTCACATTAAACTATCTATGAAAGTATAAATTGCTAAATTGTATATAATGATTTTTGTTTTAAGTTTGATTTCATTTAATATATATATATATATATATATATGTATATATATAATTTTTTAATAGAATACTAAAAATAATGAAAATTTATGATGTGATATAAATTGTGCAATAGTTGAATGCTAAAATTTATAATCATTTAATTTAAGTACATACATAGTATTAAAAATAACTATTTCACCGTTTACCCAAAAAGAAAAAAAAAATTCACCCATTACTTGTAATATTATTATTTTCGTCATTATCTTTAATATTAATGTTTTTTGTTAAAAAAATAATTTATTTTGCATAATAAAATATTGGACGGATTATGTATTTAACCCGGTATTAAACTGGTAAATTAAGTTCAATCAGTATTAAACCAGCATCATCGATATGTATGTATGTGAATATAACCCATAATACTTATCATTAAATCAACTTTAATTTTTTTTAAATCAATTAACTTTTTTTAAAATAATAAATCAATTAACACTAATTATTAGCTAAAATATTTTTAATTTTATATTTATTATATTTTAGCTAAAATATTTTTAATTTATACCAAAAAAAAAATTAATTTTATATTTATTATATTTTATTATGTATATTTAATTCATGTGAATTAACAACTAAGTGGTTGAATCGAGTTTGATAAAAGTGAACGTAACAGTTAATAATGGATACATGACGATTCTCTTCTCAAAATCATTCAATTAAAATATTGGATACATGATGAATTTTATTTGATGTGATTTTAATTTACTTTCATTTTTATTATTTTATTATAACAGTGCATAGTGGTGAATGGCACACTAACACTTGAACAACAAAGAACATCAGAGCAATAGCACGGACAAGGCTGCTGGGGTGTTTAGTTGAAGGGAGCAATCGTGTACTGAAGAAGTAGCTGAAGAATAGAACAGAAAACAATCAAAGATCATCAATCATGAGGTTGGATCTGTTTCTTTTTCTTTTCTTATTTCCCATTCTATCCTCGCCTGCGCTCTCCGTCTCCGATCTCATCCTCGCCAAGGTTGACCGTCGTGTAAGTCTTCTCTTTCCTCTTTCTTCTCCTTTTAGGGTTTCGATTTCACCTCTTGTACTCTTTCCGCTTTCTCTACATCATACCGCCATATGAATGCTAATTCCCCTAAAATTAGCCATTCTATTCTACTCCCAAGGGTTTCGGTTTCAGAATCCATAATGCACCACGGCCAATTTCATTTCCTTCGATCTACAATTTTTTTATATTTTTGGATATATGCATGCGCATGTATACCTCTGCTTCTTTTGTATTCGATGTGTATATAAGTTCCATGCCAATTAAAATCAACAGCAGAAGAATATCTGATATATGATTTCACTTATTTGGTCCTAAATTTTCTGTTTATTATGCTGTAACTCATGAATCAGAGTCACTTGTTTCGTCAATATCTAATAATTATCATTGCAGGTTTATGCTTCTTCTGACCATCTTTTACCTATGTTTTGCAGATTGACCTGACATCACAAATTGTGCGCATCACTACTACACTAAAGGTGCTCAAAATATTATTCATTTTTCTATCCTTCATATATTTAGTTATATTTCTCTATTTATTCTTGAATTCTCTGTTAGAGGTTTGATGCTGCCTGTCTCCAAAACATTGTGACTTACCTTGACTAATGTATCTCATTTCTTCTAAAAGATAAAATACAAAGACACGGGTAAAGTAGTTGGCAACCTAAGCTTCTGGAAGAAATCCAACATAGACTCCAGTTTAGAAACTTGGACTGAATAATAAATGCATTTTGAACGTGAATCTTTTCCTTCTTCCGAAAATTATAGATTTAAATTTGAAAGAAAAACAATTGTAAAATTCACTTACCAAATATATTCGTGTTTATATCTTCTTTCTTATTTTAATGTATCTCTCCATCTTCTTATTGTCTTCCCTATCGTCCAATTTTTACAGGTGGAGAACACTGGATCTGATCTTGTGTCAGAGATCTTGTTGTCCTTTCCTGAAAACCAGGCAAAGCACTTGGCATACTTGACGGCGACACTTAATGAAGGGAGGGGAAAAGTGAAAGCATCTGCTGGAGTTGGTTTACCTGTTGAAGTTGTTCACCCTAAAGATGTGCCTCCTTCCTTGACAATTTACTCTGTATCTTTACCTAGTGGGGTTGGGAAAGGAGATAGTTTTACGTTGGATGTATTGGCTGTTCTTACCCACATATTGGAACCATTTCCAGAGAAAATTACTCAAGCTGATATCCAGCTTCTACTGTTTCAAGAAAGTGCACACTATCTTTCTCCTTATGCAGTCAAGGTCCAATCGCTCACTGTTAAATTGCCTGGTGCAAGGATAGAGTCCTATACAAAACTAGAAAATACAAAACTTCAGGGCTCTGAATTAAAATATGGTCCGTATGAGAATCTTCCTCCATTCTCGTACTTGCCAATAGTTATTCACTTTGAGAATAATCAACCGTTTGCCGTGGCTAAAGAATTAGTACGAGAGATTGAGATTTCCCATTGGGGCAATGTACAGGTCACAGAGCATTACAATCTCGTTCATGGCGGCGCTCAGAGCAAAGGAGAATTTTCTAGGTCACCTTTCTTTTTTATGTGATTCTGAATTGTTTGATTGTTATGTTAGCTTGACATAAAATAATAGTTTGTTTCCTGCTGCAGGCTTGACTATCAGGCCCGTCCATATGTAAGAGGTGCATCAGCCTTTAGGCGTCTTGTTGCCAAGATGCCGCCAAGAGCTCATTCTGTGTATTACAGGGATGAAATTGGCAACATTTCCACTTCTAGTTTATGGGGTGACTCAAAGAAGGTGTATATTCTGACATTTTTACTCTGAAATACTTTTGCTAACATTTGCCAAATATAATACTTCTTTAAAAATCACAGACTGAACTGGAGATTGAACCTAGATACCCATTGTTTGGTGGCTGGAAAACTGCCTTTACCATAGGCTATGGCTTGCCACTTCAGGACTTCTTATTTGGATTGGATGGAAAACGCTTCCTTAATATCTCTTTTGGTACCCCCATTAATGATTTGGTCATTGACACCCTCTTTGTGAAGGTGAGTGAGATTATTTTATCTTGATAATATATATTTAACTTCCTTTTTTTTTATCATTTTTGTCGGTTGAAACTTGGATGGGATCTTACAGTGGAGAATTCGTCATTGTGACTTGTGCAACATCACATTTCACTTTTACCTTTTCAGAGGAAAAAAAAATATACCGGGGGAAATTGAATTTCTCTATCTAAATATGAACTTTTCCTTTGTCTGCGGTTAAATAATGAGAATATAAAAGTGAGTTTTTATTAATTGGCACCTAAGTTGTTAACGAGTAACCACATACTGATATTTGAGAATTGAGTGGTTAATTGTTCATAAATTTGAAATATTTTTATAATGAATTCATTTTTTGCAATTTTCCCTACTCCTTCTTTTTTGGGTTGTTGTCTGTATGATGGTGGTATAAGTAGGACTTACAATCGCATTTGCCTGGTGCTTGCTAATTTCAGGTTGTTTTGCCAGAGGGTTCTAAAGAATTTTCGGCATCTGTTCCATTTCCTGTGAAACAATGGCAGGAGGTATTGCTATATTGAAATCATCTACCAAACTGTAGCTTTTCCATTCCCTTGTTTAGGTTTTATAGTTCTTTGGTGTAATTGTTGCAGACAAAGTTTTCCCACTTGGATGTTGCCGGTAGACCTGTCATTGTGCTGGAGAAGAACAATGTTGTGCCCGAGCATAATGAGCACTTTCAGGTATCAATGTTGGAACCTAAAATGCTAAATCTGAACAAGCCAGCCACCAAAAATATATAATGCATAAATGATCCACAAAGGTCATGTTGTTTTTAAGAATGATATTAGCACTATTCAGATTCTGAAGGACATCACAAAAAGTAACACGATTTTCTTAAATTTTTATTATGAAAAAACAAAAATTAGTATCCTGAAATTCATAGACTGCTCACCTTGTTGAGTTGGGTGCTCACTGCTGATATATTTATATGCGGGGGGTTTTCTCTCACTTTTATATGGCTTGCTTCTATTTTGTCAAGTATAGCCCATCAGAAAATGAAACACAAGGGTTTGAGAGATTGCTAGGTGCGAGAACTAGGGAAAAGAGAAATTATGAATTGATTGCTTTGTATACAATCTTATTTTCCCCGTTCCTCGTTTTGATATATAGTATTGGTTTGGTGTACTGATTACTGATCACCGTTTCCATTGCTTGTATTGCAGGTCTATTATAAGTTTAACAGTCTTTCTATGCTTAGGGAGCCTTTGATGTTGATTTCCGGGTTTTTCTTTCTGTTTGTTGCCTGCATTGTCTACATGCGTGCAGATTTGTCAATCTCCAAGTCTTCTGCATCTTATTTGGCAAAGCTCCAGTGGGAAGAGGTAATCAACTCGTATCATACACAAAATCTAGTATTTGCAATTGAATACAGTACGTATATCATACACTATGGTTCACCATTCAGGTGCAAGCGACTATTCAGCAGATCCATGGTATCATTAGCCGTTGCTTGACAACACATGACAAGCTAGAAGCATCACTGCGCGATCTTTCTAGGACAGGAGATGTTCAGGCCTGTAAAGCAACCCGAAAATCAGTTGATGGCTCGTTGAAAGAGCTCTATAAAGAGTTGAAGCTACCAGTGGCATTCTTGCATTCTTCTCCGCAAGCAGCTCAAATATTACCCAAGGTTATGTTAGAAATGCTTTCGTCTGTGCATTATTTCCCTCTTGATTTATAATTCCATAATTTTATCTGTTTTGTTTTCAGGTGGAGGAACTTGTTGCTAAGGAGAGAGACTTGCAGGAGAGACTTATGGCAAAGCACTCTACAGTGGTAGACTGCTATGAGAAGAAGTTAGGAGGAAGGGAAATTGAGAATCGGATTGCTTCACATCAGCAGAAAATTACAGCTCTAAGACAGGAGATTGATGATCTAATGGACTTGATTGATGAGATATGATAGGTGACTATGATGCTCGAGATGATAATGCCCTCCCGTTTTGACATTGTATTATCTGATTTAGGTCATAAATTTATTGCAGTTTGATGATTGCATAGAGATAAGTAATACTTCTGTAGGACGGAATTTTGTTGCGAACTATTGTCTACTAGTAATGTTATGATAACATTGAGCATAAATATGGTTGCTAACACTGCTCAATTTTACAACAACCCGTTTCAAGTTACAAATCATATGATGCGTTTTAAATTTACTAAATCATTTGAATAAACAAATTCTGCATGTTTGGAAAAGCTTTTTTAAGGGATTATTATTTCGTTTTTTTCATAAGCTTTTATGGATTTTGTTATAAATATTTTTTATTTATTTATTTGTTTATTTATTTATTTATTTAATAAACACAGTAACAGTAGATACCCAAGTTATGGCTTTGAAATTTTGGCTGGGCTTATGCATGTGGTGTATTTTATAACTTCAATGGATATACGAATAGATCTGTTAATAACATTAACGTGAATGAGTTGAAACGGTGTGTTACATGGACGAATAGAATTGAATTATGATTTGGAAAATATGTCACTTGTTTCCTCAATCTCTTGTCAATGTGGTGGCAATGCTTAACCTCAGAAGCGAACAAATGCTACTGAAGCTGCCATCCTAGGAATGATTTCTTATAAGAGAGATTAAACTTTCCTACTTGACCTATTGTACCAATGTAATCTCATGTTAATGAATAATGAACCTTCTCTGGGTCAAATTATTACATAATAATTCTTAGGCTTAATCATTATAAGTCGTCGCCAAATTTAAGTTCAAAATGTTATATTCAAGTTATGAACTTACGATAATGATTCACTCATAATATAATAAAGAAAAAAAGTGCATAATGTGATAATGTAAGCATTAAACTCATGCATATTTGACGTGATACCGCAGTTAAATAAATGAAAATGGGGGTAACTATAATCTATATCTTGTCTATAGCATCTTTTTTTATCTAAACTTGATTGCAGACAAAAATGTGAAGATGTGATCAAGAATAGACTTTAAAATGTAATACCAGTAGTTTGTACAAGCTGCTATTACTTATGGGAATTATTTTTCTTATGTCACATAAAATAAATTATCTCTGCTGCACATACATATGAAAAAATGAGATCCATTTGTATTTTTTTCTCTCGTCTATTCTCTTTCCTCTATCTTCTATATGTCTATGTAGGAGAGAGATTTTATCTTGTGTCACGTATGAAAATAATTTCCCTTACTTATTTGATCTTATCTTATGTTTAAAACTAAGTGAAGTTGGCTCATATGATAATTTGTTATCACTTTAGGCCTTATCTTATCAAAATTTAATTTTGTGGAAAAGGGTTCCTGATAATAAAAAGGTAGAATATATCTAATTATAATTTTGAAAAGGAAGTTAAAAAAAAATTTAATATCAAGATTTATATATAATAAATTTTGAAATTGCTAAAATTTATTTTCTTAACTTTTTTCACACTTTTTCCACTAATAAAAAAGTCAAATCCCGTAAATGGATCATACTATTTAATTACCACGATTTTCAAATCGTCAATGAACTGAATCTATAGAATATCCTAATGAAATTCCAAATAAAGTTGTAAAGTGCCAGTATTATCACGGAAAAAAAAAATAAAAAAGAAAGATTACTATGAATAACAATATCTAGAAAGGGATATAAAGAACCAATAGCAAGAGGAGGTGCAGTGGAGTGAAGTGCAGTAGTTGTTACTCCAACGCAAGCCAAAGCGTTAAAACAGTAAAACACACAAACTTTTTTCATTTCCGTAAAGAGAAACAAACAACAACACACTCACATGACTCGTTCCTTGAGATTTTTAGGCGAGCGCAACTCGTCCCCGGACTCACCTGCCTCCAACGTCTTCGATTCTGATCTCCTCGTCATCCTCGCTGCTCTGCTCTGCGCTCTCATCTGCGTTCTTGGCCTCGTCGTCGTCTCACGCTGCGTCTGTCTCCGCCGCTTACGTTTCTCCTCCGCCGCCAATGCGCAGCCTTCTCCGGCCGCCGCCAACAAAGGCGTCAAGAAAAAGGTTCTGCGCTCTCTTCCCAAGCTCACCGCGACCGCCGAATCCGCTGTAACATTCGCCGATTGCGCGATCTGTCTGACCGAGTTCGCTGCCGGAGACGAAATCCGAGTGCTGCCTCAGTGCGGCCATGGATTCCACGTGTCCTGCATCGATGCGTGGTTCAGATCGCATTCTTCGTGCCCGTCGTGCCGTCAGATTCTGGTTTCTAGGTGTGACAAGTGCGGTGGTATCTCTGCCCCTGCGACTGCGAGCTCGAGCACCGCGCCGCCGCCGGATTCGGAGGCCAGATTCCAGGACGATGGCAATAGGTTCTTGCCTTAGCTTCAGCTTCTGGTTTTCGTTTATATTAACTGAAAAAATGCTGAATCCTTTTCTTTCCTTATTTCTTTTTCTAATCTTGTTTTATAAAATAATATGTATAATATGATGGAATATCACTATATCAGGTTGTGTATAAGACTATTAATACACATGATCCTTTTTAGAATAAAAAAAAATTAAAAATTCGCATCAAATTTAAAATATAATTATCATGATTGATATTATTATGACAAAAGAATACAATTTGAATGTAAGTTGTATTTTTTTTTAATGATGTTAATATCAAATTTAAAACAATGCATGCTCGTGATTTAAAAACTTCACTTCAAATTAAAGCATTGCATGCTTGTATTAACACTGTAGTAGATTAGATTGCATGATTTAAGATACAATAAATTAAAAAAATAAATGACTATCATTTAACATATATGGATAGACATAATGGAGATATAAATAAATAATATTATAATGATTAAATTACTACAAAACAACAATTATAAACTCTATGTAAACGACTTTTAAGAGTTTGATTTAGTTCATCATAACTCTCAAATGGCATGCCAAAACCGGGGGTTGGCATATTTATTAACTTTCACTATTGTTTTTTCATTCTTAATTTTGTATTAACATTGTTCAGGATTAATGTCGTTGGCCCAACTCTCTTAGGTTCAATCCACTACGGTTCAGGCCTAAATCTCTTAACCTCCCCATGAAATAATCTAAATCGCTTGAAGCACTTTATACAAATTGTCACCCAACCAATCTATAGCTGGATCAATGTACGGAATCTAAGTGGCTGATTGGTTGGAGTTTTTCTTGTAAATACCCCACAAATCAGATTGGTGTTTCAAGTTGTATAAGTTTTAAAATCAGATTGGTATTTTAAGTTGTACAAGTTTTTAAAAAATTTAACCAGGAAAGGGATTTGCCCAGAGCTAACAAGCACGAACATGCTTGTTTTAGAAAATTTTGCATGTCGGTGTCCGACACAGACACGTTTGGATATACATCCGACACGTGGTCAACATTTAGGGACATGTGATCAACTCTCCGACACGTTTTTTTGACACCCGATCAACGCTCAGACACGTTTTTTTTTTTAATTTTATTTTTATTTTGTTAACTAAATATAAAAGAAATAATTTATATATTAATTTTTTTCTGTTATGAAACTTGACATGAAAAATTAACAAAGTACGAAAAATTATTTATATTTATATTTATGTTATGAAATTTAAATATTTGATTGGTTATATGACTTATTATGAATTCTTATATGTACTAAATATAAATTATATTATATATATTAAAAAATTTATTTAATATCAAAACGTGTCCCAACGTGTCGAAATATGACATTTTTTAGAATTAACGTGTCGGCGTGTCGTGTCGTATCCCGTATCCGTGTATAATAGGCCCAGACATTGTCATTTTTTATGAAAAATTTCATTAAAAACACTGTTTGAGACTATCACATTGAAGATGGTATTTCCAGATTTGCCGAGGCATTGCTATTTTGGTATTTTGACATTAAGATGGTTACTTTCGTAATTTATACCCATTTTTTCAATAATATTTTACCTTCAACTAAAAATAGATTAGGAAACTTAAATCAATTTTTTCGATATTTCAGCCTACCAAACAATTTTTTTAACTTTCCCACCAAACTTATTTTTCTACCATATTTCCAGTAATTATAATTTCCTGATAAATTTCTTTTTTCTCCTTTATCAAATGCCTCCTAAGTAATAAGACTTATAACGTCACAAGCGTTAAAATACTACTGAACCTACCATCCTAACAACGATTTCCTTTAAATGGTTGTTTGGTTAGAGTAACTTTTTTAGAATGATAGGAAAGTGAAAGTGGGATTTATATATACCCATGTTTTGGTAGGAGTTTTCACAATATTTGTCTGGTCATCTAATTTGCCCTAGATTTCATGATGTGTACAAATTGTGAGCCATTTTCCCTTCTCAAAATAGCACCAAAGGGGTGGTATTTTTCGTTTATCAGATGTAAGGATTTGGTAAAATGACCGTACTACTAATATTTGACATATGTATCTCCAACTCAGAGCAATTTCCAAATGTATCACCAACATAAGGCAGTCAAACCCGTAAGAATTCTTGATGCGATCAGTCCCGTAGGTATGCATGACGTGATAGCATGCCACGTTGGATACGACCATCACTTCCGTCATGAGGGTTGACGAGATTTCCACGTGTCACGTCTACTCGTCTGATGCGTTGTTGCCCTGCCACTGCAGGTGACGAGATTGGTGGGGTCCCGCCACTACAGATGACTCGTCTGCCTGTGTCTTCCCACTGCTCCATGCAACCGTTGCAGTCTACCATTGCGGGCTTTCTTCTCTCTTCTTCCCTTCCCCTCCCTTCTTCTTATCTCATTTGTGATTTGTTTTGCTTCTCCACCGCCGCGCAAAAATTTTGGACTTCCTCTCGGTTTCTATTTTCATTTACAGGTATGCAACAAGCTAACTTGTATTTCAGTAAAACTTGTTTAACCCTACATAAACCCTAGAATAGATATACAGATAGGGATGATGTGCTGAAATTTCTTGCAAATCTTGGTAGCAAATATGGGGGAATCATGCATTGTATCAGTTTTCCATGCATGTAAATTTCCTTCCTTGCATTGTATCGGTTTGCCATGCATTTCTTTTTTGTTCGGGTAAATAAATAATCTATCTAATTTATAAAATTAATAATTGTTTTTGTGTTTTATAATTAATAGTAATAATTAATAATGAAATTTTTTAAGAATTAAGATTTTAATTAGTAATTTTGTGTTAATATTCTTATAATGTTTATAATTAGCAATTAAGAAAATCCTAATAAATGTTTTAATTATTTTATCATTACTGATTTAATCATAATAAATAAAGAAAAATTAATTAGGATTCCAAAAAAAAAATTAATTAATTTAAATTATTAATAAATAATTAAATAGTCACTAGGGTATAATTAATAGTAATCATTTTTAAGGTATAAAATTAAATGCCATCGAAACCCTGTTAAGAAAACTGATTTGTAAATAATTTAAGAGAAAAATATTTTTGCAGTTAATGCAGATAAGTTATCTGCATTTATTCCTAAAACAACGTCGTTTTGGTATTGAAATTTTAAAAGTTATAAATATAAAGACTATTATAGTCCTGAAATAAATTAAAATTACAAAAACATAATGATTTTCGCCCAAAACGACGTCGTATTGGATTTATTACAGATAACTTATCTGCATTAACGGCGGAAAAAGCGAACCCATAAATTAATAATAATATTTTATTAAACCTTACAAATAGAAAACTGTTTTGTAAAGTAATTAATAATTAACCTAGTTTAAATTTTTTAGTAAATAATAATTAATGTAAGTATTAATTAGTAATTGTAACTATTGTTTGTATTAAACAGTAATCATAATTAAGTTATCAATGCCAATATATAAAAAAAACAATTATCAATGCCATATAAACCTAGTACTAAAATTGATAATTGATAATTAATAATTAAAATGGTAAAGTATAATTTTAATTAGTAATTGTGTAATAATAAATTTATAATAATTGTAATTAGTGTAATTTATATTTTGTTAAAGGATAATGAATGTAATTAGTGTTTTAATTATTATGTGGCATATTTAATTTAACAAGGCCATGGAAACATTGTTTGAAAATTATAGTAATTAATAACGAAAATTGTTGTTGGTATAATTGATGAAATAATAATTGGAATTAGTGTTTTAATTGTATGAGACTTATGTTTATTGATCTATTTTGTAAATTGTTGTTAGTAAAATCGCTAGTCATAGACCATGGATTGACCCGTCAGAGTGTGTGGCGGGTTTTTGCCACGTCTCAGCAGGCCACCAATCTCTTCAGGATGAGTGGCGGGACTCCAAGGACATGTGGCATTCACGTCAAATACATCGACGAGAGTGATAAACTGATCCTAGGTGGCATGCAATCACGCCATGCATATCTACGGGACTGGTCGCTTCAGAAATCCTTACCGGTTTGACTGCCTTAGGTTGGTGTAAATATAACAAAGAAAAAAAGATCCGTTGGAGGTGACTATAAATAATTTATCTATATTAGTGAATATAAGGCAATAACATTAAACATGGATGGATGCATAGTATAGGGCATAAAAGAAATTGGATCTAGCCACCAAAAAATGTAAAACGATGTAGTAATTAGAACGTTTAGTTAGTATGTACAAAAATCAAGATATTTTAATAATTTTAATTTATTTTTTTATAATATTATCAAATTCACTTTCTTATTATATTTCAGAATTATAATAATCTTTATCATTATAATTTTTTTAATCTTTCAATCTCGAAATTACGTTGTCTTAAGTGTAATACAAGAAACATTTTTCTTAGAGAAAAAACTGCATAATGTGATAATGTAAGCATTAAAGTTAAACGCCATCAAACCAAACCCGTCATTCGTGGGCTTGTGTCGAACATGAAATTGGACTTCAAGGGCCCATACACAAGAAAACGGAGAATCTTGTGACAAAAAGAAAAATAAAAAATAAAAAATTGGAGTCTGGCCAGACAGAGTGTTAGGGTTTTATCTAATAATTAACATTGGAGTGAGGATAACTGAGGAGCAGCATAATTATCAGGAAAATGGAGACATCTCTGAGGTACGGAGATTCCAAAGTTCTAAGAATCCATGCGAAGGAAAAACTTCCAATCGACTCCAACACCTACTTCCAGGTAATTCGAGGGTCACATTTTGCGCATGTTGCTACTTCCCTTTCAAGACCCAAAATACTGTAATTCAAGAGACTGAGGTTATGTTAGCTTCTTCTCCATCTATGTATCCGTCGAAATTTATACTTGTGTTTCCGTGTTCCAGGTCCAGGGAGAGCTTGATACAAGGGTTGGACAACCAAGTTCTTTGAGTGGCCTCATAAGACATTTCTATCCAAATGTGTGTGTTATTTTTCTGGTCATTTACAAAATGTCATGCTCTTCTCTTCCCTTTTGAAAAATGTATATAATGTCTCTGTTCTAAATTATTGTAGTTATCAGCTACCCTTGGAGTAGGATTGCGATATGATAAACGTGACAAGTTACGGTACACTGTACGTGCAAAGAAAACATTTCCTGTGACAGTCGATGGCCTGCTCAACTTTAAAATTAAGGGACAATGTGATGTTGACAAAGAGTTTAAAGAGGTATATGTTGTCAATCGGCCTTGCATTTTGTGTTACTTCGTGTTAGAGAATATAATATAAATCATTAAAATGCCCTCACCCAACACCTTAAGGTTTTGGGTTGAATTGGTTCTTTATTATGGTATCAGCGCTTTAGTGACCACAAGGTCACGAGTTCGAACCTCATCACCCCCCCCCCACTTTCAGCTGAAATTAAGAAAAGCACAAGTCAGACCAAAAAATGGGCTTATACAACACAAGGCAGACCAACAATGGACTTTTGTCATATCCACACTTCAAACCCAGAGGGCTCTTGCATGACTGTGTTAGAGAATATAATATAAATCATTAAGAGGCCCTCACCCAATACCTTAAGGTTTTGGGTTGAATTGGTTCTTGAATACTTTGTGCTTACCATAATGCTAAATTATGTATAATCTAATGTTAAAATTAGTTTTTTTTTTAACTACAATGCTAAATTGTTTTCTTTGCAGAGGAAGTCCAGAGGAGCTGCTGAGTTCTCATGGAGCATATTCAATTTTCAGAAGGACCAAGATGTTAGATTAAGGCTTGGCTACGAAATATTTGAACAGGTTTGGGTTGTTTTCTATCAGTTTCAATTTGCAAAATAATATTACCATGCATACACTCTCGGTCGAGGAAACAACTTTTTGCAAAAATATAAGGATAAGACCGCTTGCAATTGATCCTTGCTAGTCGGGGAGCCTTGGACACTGGGTTTCCCCTTTATACTACACATCTACGCATTATCCAATTGTTATCGTAGATTAAATAAATCTCAATTTTTTTTACTCTCATCTGTGTTCCTTGTCCTAATATGATAGTGTCAAGACTGCTTAGGGGACTAGTAGCCATCCTTGTCGATTTAGAGTGTACACCTTTGCCCTAGTACCTTTTTTGGATGAGAAGAGAAATTGGAAGGAAATATGTGAGGAAAGAAAACCAAAGGAAAATGAGAAGAATATTGTCTTTTGTCCTCTTGTAGTGCCACAAAGCCTGGTAGATCATTGAATTCTGTAGCGATCACAATGATGCCCTATTCATGACTACGATTTTGAGTTGGATGAGGAAGAATAACTTCTGAAGTTTAATGTTGCCAAGATTAGTTTTGTGATCTAGTTGCTGCTGTGTTGATTGTGTTTTCTGTCCATGTTCTGGGAATATTTTTGTGCTCCCACTCATTCCCATTTTCCCCAGAGAAACCAAATGAAGGGAAATCTGTTTGTTGCCCCTATGTTCTTTGGTCTCATTCTTTATGTCTCCATGTAGTTATTGTTGATTTTAGTTCTACATCTTGCCTTTGCATAAGGTTTAATTGAGTTAGAGCTAGATTGAACTGTCTAGAGTAAAAATAGTTATGCCCTAACTATCATTTTGGCCTAGTAAACAAAGTTTGATCCATTCAACCAGGATAAAAAATGCTCGATCAACAAGTATCATGTCCAATCTAAGTAAAGACATAAAATATTGAAATTGATGGAGGCACGTATTTTGGGAGGGGAAATTGTTGATTTTGACCTATATTGAATGAGGTAGGATCCTTTGACATCGGTGTCAAAATTCAAATTTGACACCTCATCTGAGAGCTGTTAGATCAAAAAAGATCAACGGTGTCACATGCTTACAAATCAGAGCCGTTGATCATTTTTAATCTAACGGCTCTCAGATGAGGTGTCAAATTTGAATTTTGACACCGGTGTCAAAGGATCCTACCTCATATTGAATTGTGTCACGTGGGTTGGTGCAGTTAAATAAAAAATAAATAAATTATGATGAGCCTTCTATTTAACCCTTATTAATTTATTCTGTCTAAAAAAAGGTAGTGAAATTACTATAATCTGTTGCTGATGTTTCGTCTGGTAGCAAAATGCTTTTTAGGAATTAAGAAGTTGGAAGAATCTGTGAAGTTGTAGTTGATCATTTTGTCTAGATATTTTGATGATCTAGTTCTATGTTCCTTTCCCCAATATTGCCGTGCTATAATTTTGCCTTTTCTTAATGCTGCATTCTATCTTAAAACTCTTTTTTCAGGTTCCTTATCTGCAGATTAGGGAGAATAATTGGACGTTAAATGCTGATTACAAAGGTAGATGGAATGTGAGATTTGACTTGTAAGAAGAGCAGAGCTTTTTCTATAGACATGTTCTGATTATCATTTTTCTGTAGACGCGTTCTGTTTCTCACCCCGACCCTGAGCCCCACCCCCAAAAAATGGGGCCATGCATATTTTTATTTCGGTCATGCTAATTAATTTGCACGAGGAACTAAAAGTGAAGTGCAATACAGTTAAAAATGAAGTTTGCATATGATTTGATATTGATTTCGCGATTTTTATTAAAATTCTTCACAGGAAATGTAGGATGTCATCAGCTGGAATTGGATTAATCCATGCCCGTGAATAAAGCATGCAAATAGATGCAAAATTTAAGAAAATGTTTGAATTCTGTTTTCCAAAGCAGTTTATTTATTTTCAGAAAAAAATAATCTGTTCAATAAGACCTGTTTGGTAAAAATAATTTTAAAAATTATAATTGTTATTTAGTTTTTAGAATTGTCTAGGATATTTTTGTTTTTTATTTTCAAAATAAAAAAATTATAGAAAATATTTATCTCATTAATTATTCTACAAAACAGTTTTAACCAAAAAAAAAAAATCAAAATATAATCAAACAAGCTTTAGGTTTCCAATACCGTACTAATATTTATGGTTGGAGTGCTGAATGTTAAATTCATATGTGCTCTTTGGTGTGAGACCGCAGTTAAAGAAATGAAAATATGGTAAATATATATTTTTTCTATAACGTCGTTTTGTCCAGAATTGATTGTAGATAAAATTATCGATATGATCAAGAATATATTTTAAAATTTAGTTCTAGTATCAGTAGTTTGAAGAATCTGTTATTACTTATTTGACCTTATCTTTAAAAAAATTAAGTGGGGTAATATAATAATTAGCATATTAGTTGTTAATCTTGTCTGATTTGATTACTTTCGGCCTTATCAAAATATAATTTTTGGTATCTCTATTGTAGACTTGTAGACGGGTCTCCTGCTAAAAAAGGTAGATGGGTTTTAAAAAACATTAGAGTAGTTGATAAATAAATTATTGTTTATGACAATATGAGTCGGATGGATCAACTGCCAAAAAGCATGGGTAATTAAAGTTATGAAATTTAAAATATGGATAAGTTTCTGCCTATTTCCAAACGATTATATTAGAATCTCATTAAGAGTGAGAAATTTTTAAAAAAAATTCTTAAATTTTTCAATCTTTTCCCACTAATTTATCAGAGTCAAATTCCCTAATGTATATCTATTCAATTTACACGATTTTCAATTCTGTAATGAACTGAATCTATAGAATGTCAATGTCCTAATGAAATTGCAAATAAAGTTGTTGACTACCGCTATTATTACGGCCAGAAAGAAAAAAGAAGTGCAAGTTTACTATGAACAATAATATTTAGAAGGGGATATAAAGAGGCAAGTGGTGCAGTAGTACTTATTTATAGTGCTTACTCCAACTCAAAGCTAAAACGTTAAACACGCACAAATTTTTTTCATTTCCGGAAAGAAAAACAAACAACAACCGTCAACCACCACATGACTCGTCCCTTGAGACTTTTAGGCGAGCGCAACTCGTCCTCCGACTCACCTGATTCCACCTTCGTTGACTCTGACTTCGTCGTCATCCTCGCCGCTCTTCTCTGCGCTCTCATCTGTGTTCTCGGTCTCGTCGCCGTCTCACGCTGCGCCTGTCTCCGCCGCTTGCGTTTCTTCTCCACCGCCGCTGCGCAGCCTCCTCCTCCTCCGGCCGCCGCAAACAAAGGAGTCAAGAAGAAGGTTCTGCGCTCTCTTCCGAAGCTCACAGCGACAGCCGAATCCGCAGTAAAATTCTCCGATTGCGCGATCTGTCTGACCGAGTTCGCCGCCGGAGACGAAATCCGAGTGCTGCCTCAGTGCGGCCATGGGTTCCACGTGTCCTGCATCGACGCGTGGCTCAGATCGCATTCGTCATGCCCGTCGTGCCGTCAGATACTGGTGGTTTCAAGGTGTGACAAGTGCGGTGGGATCTCTCCCCATGGAAACACGAGCAACGCGCCGCCACCGGATTCAGAGGCCATACTCAAGGACGATGCCAATAGATTCTTGCCATAGCTTCAGCTTCTGGTTTCAGTTAAAATTAACTGAAATTACTCGATCCTTTTTCTTTTTCTAATATTGTTTATATAATATAATTTGTATAATATGGAATACTAGTTATGTGCAGGGATTTGTTAATTAGAGTTTGCAGCACATGGTTAGGATTGTAATTAGCACTTGTATCATTGCATTTGTACTCTCTCAAAGTCATTTGTGTCAAATCTGATTCTCTGCAATTAACAACGATTGCAACCATTATTTTCTGTTTCATGATCAAGCTAGCTCAATGGCCTTGAATTTGATTGTTAATTCATATTTACAACTTTGTTTTTATGGTTTAATTTTGCTCTGGCTAGATCCTGATCCCGATCCTGATCCTGATCATGATCACTATCAGCATAGACCTTGTGTTGTGACTACGAGAAAGGGGAGAATCATATTGCATCTTGTTTTGAAGTTTGGAAGTTTTGTGATCATAGAGAGAATAAACGTTTTGGATTCAGTTTTTATCGATAACCATGAGTAGTCTCGAAGGTTATGCATACAAAGTGGTTAGTTAAAGAGGGAAAAGAAATGATTCTGAGGTAACTAATAATTTACTACTACTCATTGAGAATCTGGAATCTTCAGTGGGGCTGTGGTCCAATATGATATTAGGTTCGGAAAGGGGTGGACGTGTGGGGACCATTAAAGTTGGAAAGAAAATTGGGATGGGAATGGGACCCATCAAAAAGCTTAATCTTGTTTAACTTACAGCATTAGTATATGATTATGACCGTGTGGTTGCCGTGTGCTAGGGAGCTACCTATCGAAGGAATCCCACTAATTTCAAAGAGAAATGATTTTGACAAAGCAATAATGTTATGCATGTGAATTTAATATAATTTTATTACCAAAAAAGTAATTGTATAATATTAATAATGTAAAAATACATAGTAAAGAAAATTGGTATTCGAGTATCATTTTCTTATTAAATAACGAGTGAAATAATGTGAGAGTATTAGTGGTAGTCTCGGATGTCAAATTCTGGGTCCCCAACTTTTCCTTTTATTGCAGAAAATATTTTGTGCAACAATTAATTTCAATTATATCTTATCATTAAGATATAATTGTAATATTAATTTTTTGTTTCTCTATCTACAGCTTTATGAGGAGAGAAAAAAAAATAGTTTTTAAAATTACAACTGTCTTACTAGTAAGACATATTATAATTGGTTGTTGTAAAAAATTTCTTTTCCTATAAAAGGAAGAAGTACATTTCCCATTTATTATATCTCTATACAAAAGAATTGCAAAAAGAGCATGGTAGTTTCTTTTAAGTAAATGATATTTCAAATTTTACACTTCTGATTTGATTTAATTTTGATTTAAGATAATTTAATGTTATTATTTAATTATTAATAAGTTTGATTATCACAATTTAAACTTGATTTGAATTTACTGAAAAATGTTTAAGATTAAATTTGTTTAATTGTCCATTTTGTATGCATATACGTGAGTGAGAATAATTTATTTTAGAAATTAGTCATGGCTTACATGTATCATTTGATAACTTTTTACGAATGCTAAATTTCATTTATCTAGGTCATTCGTTTGGATTTTTTTATTGAATAAATTAATTTTATAATTAGTTAATATTTTATTACATAATTTTATTTTGACGTGCATTTATTAAAATATAAGCCAATATCAATTATAAAATGTTGTATTTATGAATGTCTATATATGTATGATCATTGATTATATATATATTTATTTTGCAATAAATTATTAAGTAGTATAAACGTCTATAATTTACTGCTAAAATAAGTGAATTCTTTTTATACATATAATATTGCAGTTGAAATGAAAAGATAATTTTTTTCTGTTCTCTTTAATCTCCTTTATTTCAATGAAATTAATTATGCTACGGTTTTATTTTTAAAATATATGAAATACTAAGGGCAAAAAATGGCTATTTCATCCTTTTGCCCCTCATTAATTATTTAATAATCATTTTGCCCCTGATTGTAAACTATCTACCAATCTGCCCATCTTTAATCGATTAAATGGTCAAATGAAGATTTAATCTATTAAATCTTTAACTTAATCGATTAAACTTTCCTCTTTATCAGAAGAAATAGGGAGATTTAATCGACTAAATAGGGAGATTTAATCGACTAAATCTTCAAGTCAACGTTTTTTTTGTCTATTTTGACAATTTAATCGATTAAATTTTTGGCTTAATCGATTAAATGTGGGCAGATTGATAGATAGTTCTGAGTGAGAGGTAAAATAGTTATTAAATAATTAATTATGGATAAAATGGTGAAAATGCCAAAAAAATAAAATAAAATCCCTCTTGTTTGTTGAGTAATGTGGACGAGGTCGTGTCTGGTTACCCTTCTCTTGAATTTGGACGTGTTATTTGTAATAGAAAATTCAATTAATTAAATCAAATTTCAACAACTGCAAAAATTAAATAACAATATATTGTCCATTTATTTTAAGGGAAAAATTATTTTTATTGTACATGTGGTAACTTTTTCTCCTACACACCATTCGATAACTGTGTCATCTTTTTCTTTTAATTTAATTTTATTTCTTCAGGTGATGAAGCCTATAAATTTATTTTTATGATATGAGATAACTTATCTCTTTTAATATGATGTTAATAAAACTCATATTTTTTTTTAAATAAATTCAAATGTATCATCCAGCCGTAACAGAAGATTAATCCTCATCGAGTACCGTCGGACCCTTTCGGGGATAGATCTCCCAAATCCTTTGATATGATTGGAATTACATTTTAAGAGACAATTTTCTTAATAGTAGTAGATCGATTACTAATTTTATTCCCCATATGCATGAGTACATGTCTTTAGTTCAACCTTGAGTGGGGTGTTATTGATATGATTGGGATTATTGTGGTGGCTTTGCCCACATGCACGGCACTTTGACATGGGGAGTCAACAAGAGAACTTTCAAAGACGAGCACAGCTCACAAATTCGTGATTGTACAAGACACCTCTCTCGTAAATGAAAGGCCATCATCAACTTGAGTGACTCATGACAGAGCCAAAAGGCAATCTCACAAACAAGAAAAATTCTTTTGTGGCATTTCGGTGATGCGTTGACTTGAGCACTGCCATACCAAACACACGTTTCAGTTGACTTTTGATTGCTTTTAATACTAGCCACATAATGATAAGCGCCATGGTGAGTGATTGCATTACTGATTCATCCAAATCAGTGCATAATAGTTTATTCACGATGAAGTTTAACGGACATTGATCATTAAGAAACTCTTATAAATAGTATTTATTTATGTTGGAATCAAATTTAATTTTGTCAAAATATCATGTCACATAGTTATGCACTGATTTTGTAAAGATACGTGACAGTGTATAGACAACCAGCAAGAATGGTAGGATGCTGACACACATGACAAAAGTAAAGATATTTTCTGTAAAAGCTATTCAGGTGGTTAATCTCGTTGGGCTGCCCAGCGAGAATGTTTGTATTTTTGCAACCTGTCAGCACCATGCCATTCTCACTGGGCTGCTCAACGAGAATGACTACCCATGCAGACGTTGTCACGTGTCCAGTTCATTCTTGCTGGGTGACGTAGCGAGAATGTAACGTGACATCATGATAAAATTTGATTGAAACGTGACATATTGATATTTTTTAGTCACAAGCGTGTCATTATGGTCAATGTCCATTTGCCCGGTCTTCGCAAGTTTCAATTTTTAACATTTCACTTTTATGCTTATTTTAAGGTCACAATTTTTCAGTATGGCTGCTCGCGAGGTTGGTAAATTACAGTGAGGATCCAAGTCAATGAGAAAATTTATATGACTTTTTATCTCCTTACGAACATGATCTAGGATTTTATACAACATAATCTCAAAGTCCATTTCCTTTATTTTATACATATCGTGTAGAATTTTAGATGATTTAATTATTCCGTAATTGAATAGACATGAATTTTTAATTTTATAAACTTTTTTCATGTCCTTTACTGTCTTCACAAGCATTCTCTCACAAATTCAATTTCTTAAGTGCTGACACTGTAAAAGTCTTTCAATTGCTGAATTTAAGACTGATTACCACTTGACCCATCCATTATGAACATATCATGGACCCTTTGATTTATCTGTCTTAATGTTATCTTTAACTTCATAAATTTATCGGAGCATAATTATGTATATTGTAGAATTTTTTTATTCTTTTCTTCCAAATCACAAAAATAGAATTTTTTTAAAATCTCCTCGCATTGTATTTACGTTTTTCCTTTGCAAAATGGAGATTTCATGCTTATTCAATCCAATAAACGATCTACAATCTTAAAAGAGATATTCCTACGAGGAATGTTATATTTACAAATTTTTTGTTTATAAATTACATTATATTTGACCGATAATACACTCTTGAGTATAATATTACCGGTCAAACATAATATAGTTTGTAAGTTTACGAAGAAAAAAAAATTTGTCAATATAACCCTACTCTATTCCCACATATTAGCTTACAAAAATACGGAATATAAGTTGAAAGATGAGTATCAACCAAACGCAGAGCCATAAATGGAAAATACAAGTTGCAAGATGAGTATTAAAAGGAATGTAGTGCCATATATAGCGATGGGTGGGTGCAATTTAATTCTGGAAGGAATCAAACTTGTCCATATCAAAATCCAATGATGGTAACAAAAAGACGATATCCCACTTGCAATAAAAATTTTAGACAATTAGAACGAAAAATGGTGCTTAATATTAATTATAAGACGCAAGATATCATAGAATAAGTTGCTAGACTTTGGCTAAAAGTGATTCCATCCCAATGTTTCTTTATAGCCTTTCACCTAACTAGATGTTCCAATTCAGTTATTCATAACCACACATTTTGTTACTTCATTTTTTATTTTTTTATTAATATTTTAATCAAAACCATTCATATGTTCCTTTTTCCTGGGTGTCGTTGAATACGACACCATAGGAAAACAAGAACTTTATAGAACCTACTTCATACGCATCAGGTAAGTGCTTTATAGAATACAGCCACCATAGGAAAACAAGAACCTACTTCATACGCATCAGGTAAGTGCTTTATTTATACTAATGTGACGATTAAGTAGACGGGAATGTTAAATTAAATTTATACTTATTTATTTACTAAAAAAGATTATGAAAAGAACAACAATATGTTTACAAAAAAAAAAAAAAGAACATCAATATAATTTCACGTCCATTCCACGATAATAAAAACGGAGAATAGAATCCATTCATCCTCGTAGAGTGGGCATTAGGTTTATAAAATGAGATTTTTTTTCTTCTTTTTTCTTTTTTATCAACATATCTTCAGTAATTTCCGGTGTTTTAAAATTCGGACCAATCATCGAACCGGTCGAGGTACTGAGTCATTGGGTCACAGGTTCAACCGAATTTACTGTTTGCATATTAAAAATATAACAATATTACTTATATTAATAAAAATTCACATAAGAAAACTATCAATGAGCTTCAAAAAATAAATTGATTTTCAATAATAGCAAATATTATATACTTCTAAGCTTCTAGCTCTAGACCATATCTTAATATTGGATAAAAATTGCAATATAAGTTAAATTCACCTTTTGTGCTTGACATGATACGGATAAATTAAATCATGATAACAAATAGTATGCATGAAATATACACAAAGAAAAAAGTGTCATCGTTATCATGATAACAAATAATAGTATGAATGAAATATACACTAAGAAAAAAGTGTCCACCGTTGAGATGAGATCATGAGACCATCAGTGTTTATTACCACCTAACTTCATGAGATTATTATAGGATGTAACTAAATCACATAAACGAACTGCACTAATCTAATATACCTTATTATTTTCACCTTACTCTTAATCATAAATTCATCATAAAATATGAATATGATTTAATTCAAGAGTTCTTATCAACAAAAAAAAATTTACCCAAAAAAAAAGGAATAATCGGTCTAACCCGGGTTGTCGGGTTTCGGCCGGGTCAACCGGTTCAATTCGGGTTGACTGCAGAAGTGGTCTAACTACCCACTCGGACCGGGAAACCCATCGGGTCACCGAGTCCAGGGTCGACCCGGCCGCTCCGAGCCGGATTTTAAAACACTGGTAATTTCATGTATATATGACAATTGGACCTGCACTTGTGCCATTGTGTGTAAGTGCAGACATAAATATTTGAAAAAAAAATTATTTTTTAGGTCCTAACAAAAATTACGAGGTCTAATTTAATCACTTAGAAAGAAAATTCAACTTGTGATCCCTCTTAATTTTAAAATAGATTCAGATGATCGAAATCATGATATCTCTGAAATTCAAAGAAGATCCACATTAGTCCCTCAAAATAACTAACATGGATCTATTTTAAATTTCAAAATAATTATGAGTAGACTTTTTCTAAAAGTTAAATTGGATCACATAATATTTGTTGAGTATCCAAAAATTATATAGCAGACCGCTTATTATATTCTTTCTTTTATTTTCAAGTTTTAAAATTTTCTTTAAGATTTATTTTGGATTTGCCGCCCCGAAACCCCGCCTCTGAATATGCAAAAATAAATAAATTTATTTCGTTCCTCCACTAAATTGATAATGATTACTCTTTGTTAAATTCAACCCATTTAAATCCCATGAATAATTAAAAAAAATGAAAAATCCCATGGACAATAATACTAGTTTCAATATTGTGTGTGTGTGTGTTTACGCTTCATATATTTTATTGTTATTGAATTATTAGAAAAACTTGAGCATTGTTTTTCCATTTTTTTAGAGATATTTATATCATTTAAAAATCAGAAAAATGTTTCTGCATTTACCGCAGATAAGTTATCTCTGCATTATTCGCAAAACGATGTCATTTTGATATTGAAATATTAAAAAGTTATAAATATAAATACTATTATAACATTGAAATAAATTAAAATTACAAAAACATCATGATTTCCGTCCCAAAACGACGTCGTATTGATCTTTTTCTGCAGTTACTGAAAATAAGTTATCTGCAGTAAGATCAATACGACATCATTTTGGGACCGAAATCATAGTATTTTTATAATTTTAATTTATTTTGGGTTATAATAGTATTTATATTTATAATTTTTTAATATTTCAATATCAAAACCACGTCATTTTGGGGATAATGCAGATAACTTGAAACATTTTTCCTAATTACTATTCCGTAAATATGATGCTGGAGTTTTGAATAATGTTATAATTTTTTTCACAAATACATTAGGTATGGTTTATATACGTCTATATATAACTGACATGATGATATTTACTACTTAAGAGCTAAACTCTGTAATTTTTAAAATATAACACAAATTAATTTACTTTGCTTGAAAACCAATTACTCTCTAAATATTCATATAAATTAAGATTTTGTGACTATTTTTCAACTCAGATTACATGATTCATGTCAAAAAGGATTTCTCCAAGTTATGAGTGAGTTCAAAATAACAACATTTTAGGAACGGAAATCAAGATATTTTTATAATTATAATATATTACAGGGTTATATTAGTCTTTATCATTATATTTTTTTAATCTTAAGACCCAAAATGACATCGTTTTGAGTTCACTGGAGATAATTTTATCTCCGGTGACCGGAGAAATACTTTTCCCTTTATTATAAGATAAAACTTTTCACATTCTGAATAAAAAGTTCAAAATATTAAAATAATTAACTGGTTTCTTTTTCTTCTTCTTTTTATATTTCCGTTTGAATAATTATTTTTATAATATAATAATCTCAATAAAAAATAATTATTTTATACTTGTAGTTATTTTGATTAAAAAGTTATATGAAAAATATAAATAGAGTTAACCGTTTGTTTTAAAAAATATGGATATTAAAAAAAAAGGTTGAATGCGGCATTACACGACATGTCGTCTATGGAGGCAGTTTCATATTAAAACTTGATCAAAGATACGACCGGAAGGAATCCAATCCAAGTCGCAACCTTGTGACGCGCTAACATTGCAGCACGAATCCAATCTTTAAACTTTAATTCGATAACATTGAAATTCTTCTCTTAGAAAAATATTGGTAGCCCTAACCTTGAAATTGAGTTGGAGGAGGGAGCAATGGAAGGAGAAACCTTAAATTGAATTGGGTATAGTGCGAATTGAGCTGTGAATTGCGACCATGGCGTCAATCTGGTCACTCCACTTTCGCTCGCTTTCTGTTGGCGTAAGTTTGTACTTAACTCAAGCTTTATAGTAGTGGTAATGATTATGATTGTAGTTAATGAATGAATATTGAAACTTGGAAATGTAGTCTAAGCATTGTCCTTCGATTAGCACTGCAACTAGTACCTATAGACATCGCATTCGTATCAGAAATGGGATCTCCAAATGGTGCTCTGTTGTAACCACCCGCACCCAACAACTCAAACAAGATGCCTTTGCCAAATTTCATCATCAAGTTGCTGGTTCCATGCCCATGCTTGTAGGGTTTCATTTCATACTCTAATTTGTTTTTGTTTTTTTTGTTTTTATTAATGTTTAAAGGTTTTTATTTTTTTACTCCTTTTGTTTTGTAGTTGAATCGAAACGGTGGAGTCAATTTTCCGGTTTGGGTGTGTGTTGCTGTTGTTGTTTTGGTTGCAGCGGTGAGGGTTCTGTTCAGAAAAAAAAAGGGTCGCCCTGGTTCCGTTGCTGATCTCGTTAGACGTGGTCAACTGAAATCGGATAGAAGAGGCATGTATGATTTCAATCCATACCCACTTTCATGCTTGTTCCTTCAATGCCATATGTTTTCACCTTTTCACTCACCATTATCTATCTGCCTAATATAGATATACAATAATAATATGCATTATAGAATGGGAGCCTTGTCACAATGGTTAGTGTTGTCGCCATAACAATGATGATCCCCCCTATTTGTCTATCTACATTTTTTGTTTGCATATTTTCAGATCAAGGCCTCTCAAGTATGAAGACCCATTCAATAATCCCTTGGTCAAGGTTGGCAAAGGCAACTCAACTGTTGAGATGTGTGGAAAGGTTTATCGCTTAGCCCCCGTCACTCTTACTCAAGAGCAACAGGCCATTCACCAGAAAAGGAGATCGCGTGCGTATCAGTGGAAGCGGCCAACCTTGTTTCTTAAAGAAGGGGACTTAGTTCCTCCGGATGTTGATCCAGATTCGATCCGGTGGATTCCTGCAAATCATCCCTTTGCAACCACTGCTACTGATCTTGATGAGGACTTGGCACAAAACAATGTGTATCAAAAGCATGGAGTTCCTTTCCGTATTCAAGCTGAGCATGAGGCCCTGCAGAAAAAGCTTGAAGCCCTACAAAATGTAAGCCTTTTCAAAATAAGGAAACCCAATACTCCTATGCTTGATATGGTTTTAGAATTTGTTGTGTTAATGTTGTCATGTCTTTATCCTCATTCCTAAGGTTTTTGGGGTTTAGCATTCTAGTTGACACTCACAGAGATCTTGTTTTCAAAATTCAACTACAATTCAACCAATGTAGCCTACTCGTTTTACCCTCTTACTGCATCATAAATCCAATATATAAGTAAACAAAAAAAGATACTCTCTGATTTTGGGATATTTAGTACAACGGAATGACATGTTGGTAGGCATAAATTTCCCAGATGCTGCCAAATAGTCAAACCAGGTTTTGTTTCTTTCCCAGCATGAACTAACCTGGCTATTTTTGGTGTTTTGGTTGTGTTACGAATAAAAAATCGTAGGGAATTTAGGAAAACCCAAAATCTGGAGTGTGTACAAGAGGCTGCAGAGACCTGAACAATAGTCAATAGGAGAGTTAGTTAGTCAGTTGTAAGGAGGTTAGCCTGTCAGGTTTGTGGGCTTATGTTTGGATAAAAGGGGGTTCGCCCTCCTTTTTTTTAGCATCGATCATTTTCTTGTGTTGACTGAGAACAATAGTCTATAGGAGAGTTAGTTAGTCAGTTGTAAGGAGGTTAGTCTGTCAGGTTTGTGGGCTTATGTTTGGATAAAAGGGGGTTCTCCTTTTTTTTAGAGAATTTTCTTGTGTGAAGGGATCCTCCCTTCTAAAGAGAAGTGTCTTTTCTAACCTTTAGATCCTTTCTTCAGTAATACCATTGACTTGGGTTCTTTTCCCTCTATGGAATCATTTTCCAATTTCTCTCAGTAAACTCCCTAGTACCCTAGAACAGAATCGCATCAGGTTGTGTGACTCAAATCCTTGATATCATGAAATTGGCTGACTTTATTTATAAAAAAATTCGTAATTCATATGTTGACGTTCTTTTGCCTAATTTGGTGCACCACTTAAAAATTCTGTATTATTTATTTTGCAGGAGCAAAAACCCAATAAACTAGTGATAGATCCTAACAATGCTAAAGATTTTGAGAGACCATTCAACTCCCATGCCAGGTTAAATGATCATGCTGAGAAGAGCTCTGTAAACAATCAAGTGAGTGATTCTCACTCCCCTAAATTAGATAGTGGCCCAAATCACTTTGAGAGGGCATCATCATCTGAAGAAGATTCGAGTCTTTAGGTTTGCACACAGCTTTTGCCTATATTGTTCCAAGTTAAAATTGCTCTGAGGCGGGCTAAAACGATAGATTTGAATTTGCCCAAATTTTTTGTACTATTCAATCGGGGAGAACCTAAATCTGTCAAATTGTATAGGTGAGGATTGTAGATATAATTTCATTTCTGCTTATTGTCAAGGTATGCTGTTTCCTTGGATTTTATCATTTATGTAAAGTCTTTTTGTGGGGAGTTATACACTTCGTCCTGCCCCGAACCCAACTTATTCATATAGATTACCTGTTTTGCAACCTATATTTGGCTAACAGTTTAGCCAGGAATACGAATAAGAATTTTAAAACGACTGTTTTTACAATGTTGTATATGTTGACTCAAACACACCGAAATGAAAAGAATAAGAAATTGTGTTTAAATCTGAAAGAATTCATATATATAAAATGACAGCAGCTTAATTTTGATTTTATTTTTAGCATTTAATAGATAGAGGAATTCCCTTAAGTAATAGAACTATAGAAGTTCATCGTTGACGCCTAACTTGCCTACCCATTTTAACTTTCTTAAAGTTCAAAACCTTTACAGTTGGTAACAATAAGAATAATAAATTAAGCATAAGTGGACCCTAAAAGTTGGGAAGCTGTGATAAATTAGGATATGTGGAAATAAAGTTGCACTTGCTCTTTTGTTGACACGGAAGCATTAGTGGAAACCATCAAGATTTGTTGTAAAATCGGTAATCTCAAAATAATGAAACCAAATCTGGCAAAAGCTAAAAGCATTTAAAGAAGATGGAGGATATTCTTACTACCAAAATTTTCTATTACCAACTCACTACCTATCTAATCACCATTGGATCAACATTTTCTCTTTTTTCAAAAACTTTTTAGCATTCTCTCTCTTTGATCCAATGATATTAGATAGGTAGTGAGTTGGTAGTAGAAAATTTTGGTAATAAAAATATCCTCCCTCTTAAAGAAAAGCCTGAAATTAACCACACAAAAAAAAGAGTAAATAGAGAATTGAGGTTGTGTTAGAGGGAAGTAGCCCCCTCTAAATAGAAAAAAATAGTCCCCTCTAAATTGAAAAAAAAAAAAAAAAAAGAGTATGCCGGCAGTGTCATTGGCCGGTGCCACTATTATTAAATAACACCGGCCACTAAGACAAAAATGCGCATTAAATATAAAGGTGACCTGATCCAAAATATCCTTAATCAATGAATAAATTTTGGAGTATCATGCCAATAGAGTCTGGCCACTGATAGCTGTTTAATTAGTCCATGGTCAAAGGCAGAGTAATGGTACTGGAACAAAATCCAGCATAATTCCTACCTAACACATGTATTTCTAGAATTTGCACCACGTTGCAGATTGCACCTATCTTAATCACGCCTATAACAAGGCAAACTCTAAATGCTAATTATTGAAAAAAGGCAAACTTGGCATCAAAGGCTTTATCATGCACTTTTCAGTCGATAATCCTGAAAGCTATTTATTTCCACTCTAAAATTGCAAAATTTTATATTAAAGAATAATACAACCATATGTTTGAACCAGAAGAAATCCTGCTCCAAATAAACTTATGACAAGCAAAATCTATAAAAGATTAGAGATGATGGCTTTAGAAACCAAAATGACATATGTATATATAAAGATTTCAGTCATTCATTCTTGGCAGAAGTAGCTTGCTTTGCACCAACAGAAAAGAATTCAGTGATGACTTCAAGGGGCATGCCCTTTGTTTCTGGAACCTTCAAAAACACAAATATCCACGAGATGAAACACACAACCGCATAAACGCCGAAGACACCAGCGAGTCCAAAAGAACTGAGCATTACAGGCAGCGAGTATGTGACAATGATGTCTCCAATCCAGAACACTAACGAACAGATAGCAATGCAGAGTCCACGCACCCTCGTTGGAAAAATCTCTGAACACAGGATGTTTGGAATTGGTCCATAAGCTGACACAAAGCAGCAGAAATAAACCACAACGCATATAGTTGAGATTGCTGCATGGACAACAGTGCCAAAGTCTACTATGTTTCCAATGACCAAAATAATCAGTGACACTATCAGCACCGGAATTGTAACAAGTAGCAACTGCCTGCAGTTCAAGGAGTTTCTTATTAACATCAAATCAAGATGAATAAAAGAAAATACTAAAAAAACCGTAGCTTTTTCAAGGAGAAAACAAAAAGAAACATTTACAACTTAGTTTCAGTAGAAACCCTTCAGAATGCAAATGTCTGGATAACAATAGTGTTGTAATTCTTGACTAATCTTTGAAGTAAGAACACTATTCTTAACATGCACATGTCACTTCCCCAGCGGCAGGAAACCAAAGTAGTTGACTGTCTCAACTTTGGGTTGCATGTCCAGCCGCTGAGGAAGTGACACGTGTCTCGTCCATAGTAGCTGATTTCCTCAACGACTGTGGTGCCGTGGCAGTTTGGAAAAAAAATTGATTCCGTGATATTCAAGTATATTATATTAAAAAAGAGGGCAGTACGGTCAATGTCCTCTAGAGTATTAAATATTCAGAACATACTAAATTCTACGGGAGTTCTCTTCCCTTTTAGTTAAACTTCAGCTTTACTTATGTTGTACAAGAGGAAACTAAAAAGTAAAAAAGAATACACTAGAAACACATAAAGTTTACAAAAGTTGGTTCAATGGTGGGTCAGGGGGAGCCATGGCGAGGGACTATCACTTGGGTCAAGGCTATAGTAAGTAAGTCTGACATCATGTCTTAACCCAAAATCTTAAAGCGTTAGGTCCATGGGTCTTTCCACTTGTATGGATTTCACTTAGCTCATTACCAGTCAATGTGGAACTTCATTACACTTGAATATTTTACCCCATCCACTAAATCGATTTTTAATTAAATGAAGGTATCAATCGAGGGAGATATGTATAATAGCTTTTACAAAATGTTTGCAAGAGATGAGATCCTCAAAACGAGCAACAACTACAGACCAGGTGAAAAAGAAAAGAAAAAGAGCATACCTTCTGCCTGCGACATCCATGAGCCTCATGGCTAAGCCTATACAGGGAAGCATCAAGAAGGTTGTGAAAGCACTGATAAGGAATGATGCAGACTCTGAGCCAATGCCTACATCTGAAAGAAGAACTCCAACACCAGCCTCTTCAAGGATTTGAGGTGTGTAATATAGAACCCCATTTATCCCTGAAAACTGCACATACATGTAGAATTAGATGTTAGTTATTGATAAGAAGACGTAAACCAATAAATTGATGCAGTAAACTGGAAAAGCAAACTGAAAATTCAGCTAGGAAGAGTAAGGTTATACAAACTTAAATAAAGTAAAGAAAAGATCAACGAAGAATTCCAAAACGCTCATCTTACTCTCCAGTCAGGTTAAGTATGCTGATCTGATTATTTCAGCTAATATTTTACAACCTGAAATTTTCAATGAGTATCATTATTAAAACTCTCTTTATATGTTCTTTGTAAATTACTTGGCCAATGGCAAGCAGTACTACAAGATCAGTAGTTTAACATTCAAGGGCTAGAATAATAAACACTACGTAACAACATAAGCATACTTCAACGCAGAAGGCCTATTTAAGGTTTGCGGGGACATTGACCAAACTGACACCTCTTTAATAAAAAATTACTGGATTGCCACGCCAGAATTTTTTTTTGCCAAAATGCCACGTCACAATCCCGCTGATCTGACAAACGGAAATGGACTGGACACGTGTCAGCGTCTAAATGGTCAACCATTCTCGCTGGGCTGCCCAGCTAGAATGACAGAATGTTGACACATGTCAAAAGTACAGGCATTCTCTGCAAAAGTACACGTTTGCCACGTGTCAGCATTCTATCATTCTAGCTGGGCAGCTCAGCGAGAATGGTTGACCATTCAGACGCTGACACGTATCGAGTCCATTCCTGCTTGTCAGATCAGCAGGATTGTGACGTGGCATTTTGACAAAAAAAATTTCCTGGCGTGGCAATCTAATAAATTTTTGCTTGAAAAGTGGTAATATGGTCATTGTCCCAAGGTTTGCGAGTGATTAGGTAGAACCACTGCTATCAAAATTCTCTGCTTCCTAACACACTCCTCCCCACGCCCACAGAAAGCAAAAGTAAAACAACAGAAAGTGAAAGTAAGCATGGTCAAAATGATGAATGGTAACAGCCATTAGGAATAGTAACAAGACCAATAGGAGAAGATAGTTATGAATAGTAACCACACATTACCTGCTGAAGTATTTGTATTCCAATCCCAACAAACAATGCATGCTTAACCCCAGGTTCAAGAAGAGCTTTCCAAATTGGTCCCTTTGAAGCAGTCTCAGATGGGTGAACCATTGCAGGCCCAACCGGTTGTTCATTAATAAGATCCTTAGAGTAAAGAGCAGGTTGGCTTACCAAGGCAGCAGCCTGGACAAATTCACCTTCACCAGGGATTGATACAAGGGATCCACGTCGAGATCCTTGAACTCCTTCATGCAAATAAATCCTTTTAAACCCTCCTTCCTTTTTTCCTTCCTCACCTTTATCAGACCATTTCCATGCAAGCTGCCAGCCACCACCAACGCCTGTACTACTAACTTGCTCACCTGACCCTTGCATGAGACTACTGTGACGCCTCATGCCGCTAAGGATACTGCCATGGGAAGGAGGAGGCATATCCTTTTCAAGGCTTGTCGTTTGACGCGAGATTAAAGGACTCTGCAAATTGTCATCAGAGTCTCCACCACCAGCATCTGATGTGTAGTCCTCACCTTCTCTTTGTAGGCTCTCTTCATCCCATTGTTCATTTTTAACATGAGGCTCAGCTGTGCTGAACATACTTCCAAAATTTGGAAATAGAGTGCTTCGCATGCTTCCTGTATCAGGGAGCTTCTCATGAACGCTACCAAAGAGGGTCACAAGAGGATCCATGAGGGGCATGCTTTGGTTGACAATGCTTCCATGACGTGACACAAGGCCTATAGAACTCTGTCCAGTGACAGGTTTTGCTAACCATGAGAGGCCTGCTTGGGATCCATATAATCGGATTTTATCTTTCTCTGTTGTTTGTTCATGACCATCAGCTACCTCATCATCAGCAGGGCCTATTACGTACTCTTCTATAGATGTATCACCTCCAATACCAAGACCTTCAACCAGCAATGCCATCTCGCCTGTATGAATTTATAAATTCATAAATTATCATAACAATAAGATGATGTATTATTAAACATAATAATTTAACATATCGTAATTTATATAAAGCAGCATTTTCAGTTCACACTTATTTTAATATCTAACCATCAAGAAATGAAAATTTCAATTTCGTAATACAACTCAATGGAAACATTTTTGTCCCTAGGGGCGAACTGAATCAGTGGTAAAATTGTTCCTTCATGACTGAAAGGTCATGGGTTCAAATCCAAGAAACAGCCTCTTTGCAATTATGCAAGGGTAAGGCTACGTACAAAGATTTCCTCCACCCCACACTTGCCAGTCGGGTTTAACGGGAAGTAGTTTTTTTTGGTTTTTTAGAAAGCTGCCTACCTATGATAATTTAAGTTCCCTACCAATATCAAAGATTTCAAATCATCAATCAATATCTCCTGAAATCATGATTGTAGCAAGCTAAAATATAATACCAAGTGACCAACAATGTATCCAGCTATAAACTATTGGTACAATTGATAATAGTAATAGCATATAAAAATTACAGTATTGGGTGAGAGTTGCAAACTAATTTATGCAATGAGAAAGTTCAAAATTGAAAATCATGTTCAACCTTGTGTATCTGCATGTATTGCCTTAGCATACCGGGTCATTATCATGTACATTATGAATTCTGCACATAGAAGGGGAGGGTTTTTTTTTTTTTTTTTTTCTCTCTTAAGTGAAAATTTATAGCTTCTGTAAAAGCAGCCATGTTGTGTTGCCTATAACGTTGTTTACATAACAAAAAACAAAAAGGCAGAATCCTCAAAGGGGAACATCCATCTAAACCCTACTACAAATCTAGAGCTTCAGGAAAACAAAAGTTGTCAACTTTACAATATATAATCATAATAAGCAAGTACTAGTTTGGTATCAAAAGTACAGCAGATATAAAACAGGAAATATGCAAACAAGTCCTCACTATCTCTTCCAGATGCGTTGACTTTTTACAATCATTGCTTGGCATTATAAAAAAGTGTGAGATACCTTCCATTTTTCACATTGTTAATAATAAAAAACGCAGTTAGCACATGTTCTCTTGAGGAGAGAAACCCCATCCCAGATTCCCATGTTTGTAAATCTGTCTTGAGTGAAAATTTTGAAAGAGCTAAGACTATAATGAACTGCAAACTGAGGGTGGCAGGATGGAGATATATAATTAAGTGCCGGCCATTTAGGTACCCAAAAAATGCTATAGTTTAATCAAAATGTCAACGGAGTACATACAGCATCAGATTTACAAAGGATTAAACTCATGATGAATCATAACTAGTGATTTCGCGCAAGAATTAAACATTTGTCTGAAATAAACTAAACACGATTCCTACATCACATAAGCAGATAGTGTCCTTGTTCAAGAATAGATGAAAGATGCTTTGGATATAGTAACATTACCTGACACATCTTCCATGCCGCGTAATCTTTGGAGAACCTTTTTTGCCTCGAGCATCTTTCCTTTACTCACCAGCCACCGAGGAGACTCAGGCAAGAAAAACATTGTTAATACAAAATAGATGAGAGAAGGAATAGAAAGAATTCCAAGCATTAGTTTCCAGCTAGGAGAGGTAGTCAAAGACATCCCAAAAACCATACAATATGATAAAAACATGCCTCCAGAACCACTGAACTGCGGAAGTGTATTCAACGATCCCCTTATATCAGATGGGGCAGTCTCAGATATATAGACTGGGACAAGAGTAACAGCAAGACCAATTCCAAATCCATCAAGAAGCCTTCCTATGCATAACACATATACATTAGGAGACCACAACATGACTAAACCACCCAAGAAATAAAGCATTGATGAGATTATCAACATTGGTCGCCGACCAAGCCAATCTGATATGGGACCAGAGCATGTTGTGATTACAGTTGCTCCAATGAGGGACATGGCCACCACAAGTCCTTCCATATCTGTTCCCAAAGCAAGGTCTTTCTTAATGTAAACAATAGCACCTGCAAACAAACAGTGATCTGATAAGCAATTGATCATAAAGCTCAAAACTAAACAACTAATTTGTCATAAAAGTGATTTACAATAAAGGGCCGACCCAGTTCAAATACCCACTTCGTGAATGTCTGGGGAAGGGAATACTCTAGGCAGTCTTTCCCCTGCTTTTTGCAAAGAGACTGATTCGAACCCGCGACCTGACACAACACGGCAAGCAAGCTTACCGCTGAGCAAACTTACAATACTAGGAACAAATTGCTTACTAAATTAAACAAAGAGGGTAGATGCCATATCATGCTAGATCAGATTCCAATGATAGAATACTAGCTTAAATGATCTATATCTGATTTCTTTTCTTTTCAGCCTAGATCATATAGTGGATGGCAGGCCATGACCATGAAAACTTTTGAGGAAGAAAAGCTGAAGGATCCATTATCATGGGGTTGGTGTGAGGCATTATAATTTGTAGTTAAAACAAAAGGGGGTGAACATCTCTTAATGAGCTTGTGCCTCAACAACGTATGAACATTTGAAGAGAAAAAGGGAAAAAGAACAATAACAGAATATGCAGAAAAGAAAAGAGGTGAGTGAGTACCAGCAATAGTAGCGTTATCCCATCCTTGTAGAAAATTACCGATGGAAGCCGCAATAGCCACTAGAACGACACCACCACCTTTCATTTCTAATGAATTATTATGAAGCTGCGCTCAAAGATACAAAAACAAAGAGAATCATGACACAGAGAAACAACAGAGTGAGTGAGGAAGAAAAACGGCTTTCTCTTTTATCCAACTAACAGTGAGAATCCTCTGCTACTGGTAGTTGAGAGGTTGAGATTGATGGACTATCTATTATTCAATTCAGTTGGTTAAAGTAACTCAAATTTACCACTCACTTATTTACCAAAAAAAAAAAAAAAACAGATCGCTATTATTGTCTTAGCTATGTAGAATCACCACTCACTCACTCACTCAGTATAAGTAACCACACACAGAGATAGATTGATAGATAGATAGAAACAAAGAAAAAAGGGGTTGTTTGGAAGAGGCACCAACTCCTCAGTCCTCACCTCACCTATGTAGTGCAGAGAGAATCATGTCAGGGGCCGTAATCATAAAATTCATTTTCAACAACTCATTGCTTTTGTACTATTCTCTTGTTGGATTCTACTTTTTTCTTATTTTATAACATTTTGTTCTTCTTTCTAGTAATAATAATAATAAGAAATAAGTTATATTTACAACAAAAAAAAAAAAATTGGGTAGGATATTCTTACTACCCATTTTTCTATTACCATTTCATTACCACTCTAATCCATTGGATCAGAGGAAAAGTTGAATGAAGAGAGAGAAAAGAAAATAACTTTTGAATCCAATGATAATTAAAGTGGTAGTAGAAAAAATCGGTAGTAGGAATATCTTACCATTTTTTTGTTTAACGATTATATATATATGTACTCCGGGAGTACACTCACTTAAGAATGTTTCGCTTGATATATAGTGTATTTTGTAAGAGTTTGTAAATATAATTATTTCCTAATAATAATAATAATAAAAGAGCTAAGATATTTTGTTTGAGTGAGAATATTCTAACTATCAAAAATCCTTACTACTAACTTACTACCCATCACATCATCATTGGATCAAAGAGAGAATGTTAAAAAAAAATTGAAGAAAGAGAAAATATTAATCTAATGGTGATTAAATAGATAGTAAGTTGGGGAACAGTGATCATTGTATCACGGTTCCCACACAAATTTACCTAAATGCCACGCTCTTGAACTGTTTTTCCAAACTGTCACGCAGGCAAGGTCACTTCTGACACAGGCGAACTATGCATTATGATGTGTCAGCAAACTGAGTTCGGCCTGTGTCAGAAGCGAACTTGCCCCGTGACAGATTGGAAAATAAGACTATTCGCGTGACATTTAGGTAAAAAAGTTGATGAACAGTGATATTTTGGTCTAGTAAAATATTTTGGCAGTGAGAATGTTTTTTTTATTTTTTATTTTTCCTCAAAGAAAGAAAAGAAGAAGGAAAACAGTAAATTTAATGATTGAGGATGAAGTGGATGATTGGCGTTGGGTGATTGGATGGATGGAATCCGTTGTTGGAATAAATAAAGACAAAAAGAGTTCCAGCGAGAGACAGATCAAACTAGTGATATCCTCGAAATGTCATCCATGAAGTCATGAACTCACTCTCTCTTCAATAATTATCTTACTGTAAACAAGGACTAAGGATTAAGGAAGAATCACATTTTAAAGCTTTTCTGGGCAACGTGATAATAATTCTGATTCTGAATTCATTCCACAGCTGATCTGTCAAAATCATCAAATTAAATTGAATGATAATTTTACCATATACAGTTAATTCTGGAACCTAGTTTCCTTTTTATAGAGGTCAAAACCTCTAACCAACCAAAGCATTTCCCACCTTTTTTTGTAATATATATATATTTTTTATGTTTATATGTTCTATTCTGTAGTATCAATTGTCTTTTCCTATTTGGGCGCATTTTGACAGTATCAATTGTCTTTTTCCTTTTCCACTTAATTACTATAGTTATTTTTTATATATATAAATTAATGTCTATCCCACGAGATTTTAAATTTTATGACAAGTTACTATTTTTTTACAGAATCCATATACTATTTTATTTGAGGGAAAAAAGTTTCCGATGTTACTTTAGATAATTTTATCTAATGTTCATCGAAAGGACGTCGTTTTGAGGTTGAAAAATTAAAAAAATTAGAATGATAAAGACTATTATAATCCTAAAATAAATTAAAATTACAAAAACACCATAATTTCCGTCCCAAAACGACGTCGTTTCGATAAACATTAGATAAAATTATCTAAAGTATCTTTAGAAAAAAAACAAACCGTTTATTTAAATGAGAGATTCTTAGCTATTTTTGTATTATTTAATGTATATTGTCTCAGTTATATGAATGATTATTATCTTCTATTTTAACATATTTTTTTTGTTCTGGTACAGAGTCAAAACCTTTTATGTTATGCTTGAACCGATACATATTAATTAACAAAGAATAAAATCTTTTTCTTATTTGGTAAGTATTTGAGAATTTCTCTTTATTTAAAAAAAAGTAAAAGCCGGGTATCAAAAAAAAAGTAAAAGCCTACATGAGAATTTCTCTGATTAGGTAATGTGATTGTTACCTAATCATTTTGAAAATTACGTCACTATTTCAAAGTTTGTTGAGATATATATATTTGAAATAAATTATACTTATCTTTCTCATTCACTTGCGTCATTTTCTTTATAAATGATAACCCATGATCATCTTGTACTAACTGATATTACTAAGACATATATTTTTTAACTAAATTTTACAATTAACTATGAATTTATTTATGAAAAAAATATGTATCATTTTTAAGGACATAAATTTAAGCCCTTTTAAGATAGAAATAAATACAAAAAAGTGGGACATATACTATTTTTTTTCAATAAGATTCATATCTCTTTATATCTATCATCTTTTAAAAAAATCTAAATTTATATTCTTTAAAATTACATACGTTTTTTTCTTTATTTATAGTTTGCAAAGATGTTAAAAACTTAAAATCATCAGCCACTGTATTTATCGACACGTACTAATCATACTGAGTAAGCTTGATTTGACATGTTCTATTTGTAATTATTTACTTTTGGCCCCATCTTTAAAGTCAATTGATTAAACGGGCCATTCAGGCCTATTTAAGACCGTTTAAGCCTGCTATTTTGAAATAGTATTTATTTATACACTATTACAGTGTACTCGAATAATCCGTTTAGGCTCGTACATTAGATAAATTTGAGATTCCCAATAAATTCATATTTTGAAATCATAATCATTCACGTTTAATATAAGGATTTTTTTAAAAAAATAAGATTTTTAAGAATTAAAATTGTGAATAATAATTCCATGAAATAATACACGAAATTGGTGGTATTCTTAGATTTTTGACTGGTAGGAAAATTCTACAAAGTTTATAAGACATAAATAACTCTATTTAAATATTTTTCATGGCTAAAATATTCTCTTTTGTTAATGCCATGACTGCGGTCTTTTTTTTTTTTTATAAGCTTATGACTGTGGTATTCTACTTCATTAAAGTGTGAGTTCCTCTCTTCTCTTTCACAATGCCTTAATGAATTTGATTTTCAACGTCACAATTTGACCCTTTGTGGTATATCAAAAAAAATAATTTAATTAATGATTAATTTTGTAACATCAGTTCATATTTCTAAAAATCATTAACAATTAATCAAAAATTAAATCAGAAAACTTAAACCAATATTCCAAAACAAATTTATCAAACGGATTTTTTTCTTTCTTTATTCTGAAAATCAATTCTTAAAAATTATTTTACAAAACAGTTTTAAGACAAAAAAACCAGAACACAATCAAACAGTTTCTTAACCTATTCCTCAAAATCGTAATTCCCACAAAGAAACGCCCCCTAACATGAGCTCAACGTGTACAAGAATATTCATTTTTTACCCCAACTCATTTAATAGACCAAATATTTTGCGCACCAGTGAGTCTTAGCTCAATCATGGTACTTCCCTAGGTTTTTTAGGATCGACAACTTGTCGAAGGATGGTTCCTTAATAAATGCCATTTCCACATTCTCCCAAAAGATTCTAGTGAAAAGTCTTCGAAGTTTTTTTATTTCTTTCTTTACTTTAGTTTGCCCGCAATGAAAAATTGGGTTTGGTTTACTTACTAGAGACGAGTGAGGCACAATATATATATATATATATATATATATATATAGTATTTATCATCTATCATTTAACAAGACCATAAAAAATTACTACACACACAACATTTTATGGGCCCGCAGCATAAAAACAAAAAAAACTCTAGCACGCAAAACAAATCTCTATAACATAACTCAATCACTTTTCCTACAACATAATAAACATAAAATCCTATATATATGGGGTTTATACTTCTTATGTCACATAAGATAAGAATTTTTGCAACACACATACTTAGGTGGGTCCCATTGAAAAAAAAGTAAATAAATTTTTTTAAAATATTGACACGTAAAACGATGTGAGTGTAGCATAAGAAGACTATTCTTATGTTGCATAAGAAGTATAAATTCCTATATATATATATATATATATATATATATATATAGAGTTTTATGATTATTATGTTGTAGGAAAAGTGATTATGTAATGTTATAGAGATTCATTTTGCGTGCCATATTTTTTTTCTTTTTTTGTTTTAAAATGGTGGGCCCCACAAAATGCTGTGTGTGTAGGAAAGTTTGTTGTGTTATGTTAAAGGATAAAATGAAAACCCATATATCTATATATATATATTAATTTTTTTCAATAATCAGATTGATTAATCCAATTTAATTTTTTCAACATATAAATTCATTAGTCTTAGACTATACATATCTGTTATCTAGATACAAGACAAATACAAATTTAAATTTGCACTTGAAATTACTTATGGAAATAAAAGAATCATGTATCCATTGATTCATAATTCATTTCTTTGAAATATATGAAATGAAATTTTAAAGAGAGTGAGCAAAATACTACAACTTAAGGAAAAATAATAATTAAGATAAAAAAAAGCTTTCTTTGGTCTTCAAAAAAAAAAAAAAAAAAGCTTTCTTTAAAATGGCAACTTCAGAATTTTAGAATGTTTTATTACAAGTAAGTTTAGAAGGGCCGGCTTGGCTCAGCGGGAAGCTTGCTTGCCGTGGTGTGTCAGGTCGCGGGTTCGAATCAGCCTCTCTACAAAAAGTAGGGGAAAGACTGCCTAGAGTATTCCCTTCCCCAGACACTCACGAAGTGGGTATTTGAACTGGGTCGGCCTTTTTTTTTATTACAAGTAAGTTTCGCGCAATTCACCTCCAATACAGTAAACCACTGTTGGTTAACATTGTTAATATATATTTAAGTTCACGTGTCACCGATCTCATATATCTCAACAAATTACTTCTTACTTTATACAGTATTAGCTATTTTTTTTGGCAGAAGATACAAATATCATGACTAATTTTTAGTACAATAAAATTTATTAGGAAGTTATATTCTCATATTACATGAGATTCATCTTTCATATTATCCTCGCATAAAAAAATGTGTCTCTATTTTTTTTTAAAAAAAATTGGTGACTCCATTTTATTTGTCTCATAACATAAAATAATTTCTCTACTATTACATGAGAAAAGTAAAACCCAAATTTATAACATCTGAGAATATTACAAATATTTTACACACATCATTTTCCAATAATGTAACGTAATAATTGACTTTATTATGCATAAATAGCCAATACTTTTTGGGACGGGGATCATTGTATATACGGAGCAATGGTTATGGCAGATATTGTCGGCATTTGGCGAAGCAGTTTATCTTTGTTTGAAGTATAAGAGTCGAAAAAACCATGTTGGGAATAGGCATTCCGAATTTCCGATCCGTAATAATTTTAATTTTATTCAGGATCTTCAAACTTCAATGCGAAAATCTGAGTTTCTCTACTTGTGGAAATCCATTCATGTGCCATGCATGTGCTTCGCGTCTCATCAAGCACAATCCACATGCATTTCTTGATAACGTTTTTTTTTTTTTTAATAGTTGATAACTCTCAATAAAATGAATAGCAACTAGAGCTTTTAAAATTTGCTTGAGGGATTTTAATCTTGTAAGTAGATATATTCGTGCTGTATAGTTCATCATTCGTACAATAAGAAGTTGAAACTATTAAAATTATATGTATAATATAAAATTACCTTAAAACAGAATAATTATTTTAAGGTAGAAGGAGTATTTGTCGTCTGAATTGCATAAGTTTTGAAGTAGAAATCATCTGATCCAATTCCTTTGGTTTGATCATTTAATTATGGATTCAATTTTAATTTTTTTTTTAAAATCCAATCCAATTTTATTCGGTTTGGATTAGATTGGATTTCGATTTTTCAAAAAATCTAAAATTTCAATCATACAAATCACTAACTATATCAAAATAAAGTCATTTGAAGTTACAAACCACCAGAAAATTTAACTTTAAGTCTAAAACTCATGAAGAGTTAAAATAGATTAATAGACAATAAAAAACTAAAACAAGATAGTTTACTATCAATGACATCCAAGATTCTAAGCCTACAAAATAACAAGATTTCAAGTCACCATCTTCCAAAAATAATAAATATATAATACATTGGATCTGTTTGAATTGGATTGGTTTTCACCTACCAAACCAAAAATCGATCTAATCCAATTAAAATATGTGGATTTTTTTTCCCGATTATTGGTTAATTCAGTTATCAATTTTTCGATTTGATCACCGCGGTTTGAATAAGTTTGAATCAGTTGATGAACACCCCTATATGGCAAAGGATCACTATCAATGGACTAAGCTACACTAGCACTAACAAGTAGGTCCGACACTTAGAGGTGACAAAGTGGGCGACACATAATATAACAATATTCATTGACAAAAAGATAATACAGGTATATAAAACAAAAAGTATTCGCACATCTTCCTTTTAAATATGGATTATGGGTTAATCTTTTCTCATTTTACATGAGAAAAGATTCTCATGTTACACACAATCAAAAGGTGGGTCCCATTTTTATTCTTTTGTCTTTTTTACTTTTTTGTGGACCACACCTATGCATTGAGTGTGTGAAATAAGAAAAATTTCTCATGTAAAATGAGATAATTAATCCCCATAGATTATGTGCAACAAAGCATTTTTTTTATATAAAAAAAATGAAATGCCTAAACTATCCTAAAAAATATTAATTTTTTGTTTGAACTTTCGAGGCGGTAATAAAACTTCATGATAGTGTTAACCTTTAATGTCGAATAGAAAGCTAGCTTGATAACCTTATAATTCCAAGGTGGTGGATGTAGCACAATTCTAGGAAACGGAGAATGATGGAATAAAAGCAGAATTGAACGGGTCAAGTGGATGATTTATGGTATGTATGTGTGAGTCTGAAATTGCGGTGGAAGCGAGCTTTAGGATGTGATTACTTTGAGGCGTGCGTAAGTATCCTTGAAATTAAAGAAATGATAGAAGCAATCAAACTGAAATTGCACGTAACAGTTAATTGATGGCAAACAGCGGGAACCAAATGGAGCATAAGTCAGATGAGTGAGGTAGTCACGAAGAGAAAGAAAAGCTAGAAGGGTTGCCTCTGGAGAGTAGTACATATGTGAAATACAATGATTTAGATGAATACAAGCACAATGATTATAGTTATGGGCTTATGGCTATGGCACACAAGGGCAACTTCACCCAATATCAAACCAAGTAGGTGGATGAGAATTTAATACATTTGGGATACACCACCCCAAAAGCTAGCTCAAAGGATGAGAGTGCTAAGGCCATTGGGCTTGAAGAGTGGACAATGCAACAGGCTCAGCCTACGTGTGCTAAGAAAATTCACAAGAGAAAGTGAGGAGTCGTGAGGCTCTGATTCCATGTAAAGAACCAGGCTCTGATACCATGTAAAGAACCTTGAGATACACCACCCAAAAGCTAATTCAAATGGTGGAGTGTCTACGGCTTTGTAAAGAACCTTGAGATACACCACCCAAAAGCTAATTCAAATGGTGGAGTGTCTACGGTTTTAGTTGCTCATACAATCAATGTGAGACTATATATCTCAACATATACAATATATAGCGGGTAGTGGTCATCATCTTCTATCCCATCTTTTCTCTTTTGCTATATACTAATTAAACTTTATACACATTCTGTTCCAATTTTTAGCTAGTTCTTTTTGACATTTACGACATGAAGTATTGATGACGTGCAATGTGTAAGGGGCTTGATGTAATTTAATTAATGAAGTTTGTAGATTTTCAAACTCACGCCGAAAATTCAATGATTTGCATTCTCCTCCTAAAAACAAAAGGGGAATGCTATTCATGAACCGTGACCATTTATCGTTTAAATTGCCAAATGCTTTTGAGATCCGTGAATATGTATTAGTTAACAAATATGAGCGTTTGATATTTATTGGTTAAGCCCCCCAAAAAAAAAAACCAAAACGAAGCTGTACGGAAACTGCATAACCCTGAACAATGATTCTAACTTATCCTAAACTTAATTGAATTGGTTTGATTCAGGATGGCTAAAGAAATTTTCAAACATCAAGCCAAATCAATACAATTAAATTTGGTTCGTTTGAATTTGTTTTACTTCGAATTCAAACCAAACCAAACCAATCGCTGAATACTCCTAACAATAATAACAAAAGGTTAAAACAACAAACTTATTATATAGTTGTTGGGATAGCCATCTCCTATAGGAATCCAAGCTCAAATCGAATTAGTTAGTGACCAAATCAATATACATTGGATCTAATCTAATCACGCATGGTTGAGTATGATCTAAGTAAAAAATGCCTTTGAGTAGTTTGACTTGCAAGTACGTGATCCTTCTCTCGCGGGATGATATAGATGCCGTTTTGAAGTTGGTGTGCTTCTAGTGATTTTAATTCGGTGATTATCAAATTAGTGTAAGATTCCATCACACTTAAATATCCCAACATAAATATAATAAGTAAGAGAAATATGATTATGTTTGGGTCTTTGACTATATATTTATAGGGAGAAGTGTTTGTCTTTTAAATGACATAACTTATATCATTTCACTCTCTGAAGGAGGTGTAACCCACACCTTTATATTTTTTGGTCCATTTTCTCTCTCTCCTCCTTTATCTATCTCCTCCTCTCATCTAAAATGACACAACTTTACATCCTTTGAAATGATACACACTTTTCCCATTTTTATAACATGTGACCTGTTTATATGCTCGGTAACGACCTTTAATTTGTATGACAGTTTGGTCGATAAATCTCCTGATTGATTTACTCATGAGATTCTCATGAAAGCATATTTAGTGTTCCTAGATCACATAATATTCAGTGGAACGAAGGAGTGAGGAAGAGAAAAAAAAAAACTGACCAAATAGGAGAGAGAAAATAAATTAAATATTTTTTAAGCCAAATATCAAATTTTTAATTGAATGACCATGGTGGTCCAAGTGGACTATAAATTTTTTCCTTCATCTCATTCTGTTATTGGCTGCAAGGATTGGTGGTCAGCTCTGAACTGCTAATCCAAGTGCCTACGAAATGGCGTATACACGTATTTTATGCATTCCTTATTAATTAAACATGTCTTTAAGCCAAATCTCGTAATGGATATTTTGCCTTAATCATATAGGCTTCTAATAACCTCAGATCAGTTAGATTGCAATAAATAGTTTGAAAATAAAATAAGGATTAGGATATTCTTACTACTCATTTTTTCTACTACCATTTCACTATCACTCTAATCACCATTGGATTAAAGGAAAAGTTAAATGAAGAGAGAAAAAAAAAATAACTTTTGAATCCAATGATGATTAAAGTGGTAGTGGAGTGGTAGTAGAAAAAATGAGTAGTAAGAATATCCTAACCCATAAAATAAAACTGATTAAAGATGTACAAATAAATCCTACCTAAAAAATGATGCGGACGCCAATACTAATGGGGTGGCTGTATTTTAAACAAGGACATATTTGTTGTGACCATTTTTACTGCACTTACCAGTTAAGAAAAAAAAAAGTATATTTATCTAATGTTATGATCTTCAACAAACAAAAAAATGACTCAAGAAAAACGTAATAAAAATTGATTGCATGATATTGTTTTGTAAACTAACGTCCTAGTTCCCAGTCCCCACACAGGTAGAAATCAAATAAATAGATTAATAGAAGCTTTATCCGCTATATTATTTACGATTTAGATTTTAGAACTACCACGTGAAAAGAAAGAAGAAATAAATCGAGACTGGTGAATTAGAAGAAACAATGACGTAGAACATGATTGATGACGGAGCAGCCTTACTCGCTGCTGTGTTGGCCAGATAGTTGCTCACTTTGATGATTGGGTGCATTGCCCCTTTCATGTTTCAACTAAAAACAAAAATAATATATTAATATCTATAAATATATGTTAATTTTTCTCCAATAAATAGGAGATAAACGAAAGTAGGGTAACTTTATTTTCTCTCTCTCTTTTATATATATATATATATATATATATATATATATATATATATATATATATATATATATAGGGAAAGGATATTGTAACAACCAAGTTGTGTTACTACCATGTTATTATCAGTTAATCTCACCGATAAATCGCTCATGTTGATCCAACAGTTATATTTATTTCCATCTTTGTATAATCATGATTTCTCAAATTTAATATTTTATATTTATTTCCACGTTGGTATGGTCATGATTTCCCATATTTAATGCTTTTATTTTAAATTTGGGGAATCATAACCATACAAAGATGGAAAATAAATATAACCATTAGATCAACATAAGTGATCTAACGGTGAGATTGACTGGTAGTAACATGGTAGTAACACAACTTGGTTGTTACAATATCCTTCCCCACATATATATATATATATATATATATATATATATATATATATAGGATCCTTTGACACCGGTGTCAAATTTGAAATTTGACACCTCATCTGATAGTCGTTAGATCAAAAAAGATCAATGGTGTCACATGCTTACAAATCAGAGTTGTTGATTTTTTTATCTAACGACTATCAGATGAGGTGTCAAATTTCAAATTTGACACCGATGTTAAAGGATCATGCCTCATATATATATATCAGTTTTATATTTCTCATTTAACATGAGAATTAAATTATCATGTTGTTGAGACAAAAAGCACGTGAGACCCATATATGTTAGAAAAAAAATATGTGTAAATGGGTGGTAAACGAGCCAGGGGCCTTTGGCTCGGCTCGTAAAGGCCTGAGCTCGTTTAATAAAAGCTCGTGTTGGAATCAGGCTTGGACTTGTATAAAAGCTCGTTTAATAAAATGGCCTCAGGCTCTAATTCAGAAGCTCGGCCTTAGAGCCTCCTAGGCTAACCTAGTATATAAATATTTATTTATATTTTTTATACTACTTGTAATAACTCTCTCTTTCATCAATTTATTTCACCCCATTTTATTGGTTTAACAAACTTTTTGAATGATTTTGTTCTATATTATGCTATTTGGATATATATTGAATTTATGTATATTTATGGAATTACTAGTGTTGTTCCATATTATCCTTCATCCTCCTTCACACAAACAAACCCACAAAAATTCATTCGTTCCACTGTGCACTGCTTGTTTGTGTCAATTTATTTATTTATTTATTTATTTTTATTTTTGTTTGCACTTTTTTTATAATGGGCTAAGATAATATAAACTGTTATCTACCTTCTCTCACTTTAATTTTTTTTATTGTAGACTTTATAAATTATTGCTGCAAATTGGAAGCTAAGGTTTCTATATGGAAATTTATTTTTTGTGGAATTCTGTTATCTTATTTTTATTCTTTAACTTGCTAACAGGCTAAGACAGGCTTCACACAGACTTTTATTTTTTGTAAATAAACCAGGCCACAGACAATATTATATTCGTGACAGGTAACAGGCTAAGGCCAATCGGACACGTTTAAATACAGGCTTGGCCCGTTAAGATCAAAGCTCGGCTCGGCTCGGCCCGTTAACACCCCTATGTATGACCCACGTTGGCACGGAAATCGAAGGGTATGTAGGGAAATTCAAATTCTCATGTTGAATGAGAATTATAAAATCCTATATATATATATAGGGGCAGGATATTCTTACACCGGTGTAAAAGTTAGAAGTCTTACACCCACTCTTGACTATTGATCCACTTGTATCCAATGGCTCACATTACTACAAAATTAGAGCCCTTAGATATAAGTGGGACCAACGGACAAGATTGAGAATGTAACTTACACCGGTGTAAAATGATCCTAACCCATATATATATATAGGGAAAATGTTTATGCAGTTAATGCAGATAAGTTATCTGAATTTACTCCAACAACAACGTCGTTTTGGTATTGAGATTTTAAAAAATTATAAATATAAAGACCATTATAACCCTGAAATAAATTAAAATTATAAAAACACCATGATTTTCGCCCCAAAATGATGTCGTATTGAGCGTACTGCAGATAACTTATATGCATTAACTACAGAAAAAGTGAACCCTATATATATATATATATATATATATATATATATATATATATATGGCTTTATTAATCTATAGTAATATTAGAGAAAATGTCTTTTACCACTCTCACAATCATAGGGTGGGACCCATGTAATTATCAAATAAAAAATTCAAAAATCCATGTCTCTACGGGAATGTAGAATACTCTCTTGCAGTCGGAGAGTAGTTTTTCGTATATATATATATATGGGAAAAATATTTCTCAAGCAGCTTGAGATAAATTTATCTCCAGCTAGCCCCAAAACTAAGTCGTTTTGATTAATGAATGGTGTTTATGTAATTCTAGGTGAATTAATTAAAAGTGTTATTGTAATTTTATTTATTTTTATATAATATACATTTTACTGAAACACCCTTTATTAATTCACCTAAGATTGTATAAATACCCTTCATTAATCAAAACGACGTAGTTTTGGGGCTAGCTGGAGATAAACTTATCTCAAGCTGCTTGAGAAATGTTTACCCCTATATATATGTGTGTGTGTGAAAAATATGTATCCTTTTAAATGACACAAACTTCGGTCATTTGAGAGAGATAAACATAAAAAGGTGAGACTCACACTTTTTTTTTGTCTTTATTTTTTTTTTTCAGTGGGACTCACACCTCTTTATGTCTATATCTCTATTAAAGGGACCTAAGCAGTGGCGGAGTCAGACCAAAAGTTTAGGTGGTGCCAAAAAATTGTAACATATCAAATTATCAAGATATTTATCGTAATTATACAAATTAATCAAAAAAAATTTATTATGAATTCTAGCATAGTTATTTAAATTATGTATTAAATAATATCACATAATATTGAAAATTCAAATGAACAATCGTTAATGATTACAGGTTCATTTTTTCTGCAGTCATTGTAGATAAGTTATCTACAGTAAGCCCAATATGACGTCGTTTTGGAATGGAAATCATGGTGTTTTTGTAATTTTAATTTATTATAGGATTATTATAGTCTTTATAATTATAATTTTTTAATTTCTCAATCCCAAAACGACGTTATTTTGAGAGTAAATGCAAATAACTTATATGCATTAAGTGCATAAATATTTTTCTGAATGATTATATATCAAAGCAAACATATAAAAAGGCACTAACCTTTTGCGTAAGCATTTCAAACATAAGAATTTCACTTTCCTCCCATAGCATGATAAGTAATGAACCAAACATTGTCATAAGGATATGAAAACACACAAATATAATACTTTTCTATAAATTTCACTTTATAATTGAGATATTAACTCTAAATTAAAGCATACAGACAACATTTAGAGTCAAAGGGATTCCCCTTCATTGTACTTTTCTATTTACAAAATATATTTTTGTTTGATTCTTCCATCTTTTGAAGTCTCGCAGAGCTAGCAAGTTGTGCAACAAGTCAGGTGAAAAAAGGAGCAAGAGAGAGAAATCTGATTGCAATTGGAAGTCACAAATTAGGACTTTGAAAGTGATTTTAATTTATGGGTCAGGTAAAAGGATTTGGGTATTGGATTTTATTTTTTTGATTGAAAAATATAAATATAATTATATTTATTTAGGTGGTGCCAAATTATAAATTTAATTTTTGTTAATTATAATTAATTATATATTTACATATAATAAATAATTTTTTTTAAGACCAAGCAGGTGCCAAGGCACCTGCTGGCATAGGAGTGGCTCCGCCACTGGACCTAAGTTTGTGCCCTTTAAAAAGACACACTTTTCTTTATGTCTATATCTCTTTTAAAAAGACCTAAATTTATGTCCTTGTAAAGGACACACACGGTGATGCCGGAATGTAAATAGTTATTGTGTTGTGTTTTTTTTTTTTTTTGGTTTAAGTTTCTTTCTTTATGTTGGATTAATTAATAATTTTACATTCACAACATAATTTCACTTTTCACTTATTGAGTTTAAATGATCTTGTCTAATTTACAAAAATGTGTTGGTTGAGTAATCCCATTATAAAAATTCTGTAACTGGTGCTTTTAGAAGTTTTTCATCCCCTTCCAATTTTTACTCTTATTAACTATAGATATTACAGATATGTGTTGCTTTTGTAAACCGATCCTAATTACCTCTTTGAGGTGAATCAGAACCTCAAATATCTCTATGGGTTCGACTTTTTGAACCACCTATGAGACTAATCCAGAGTTCGGATGCGAGTGCAAGGATTATGGTATTTATGTCCCTCCCCAGATGGTGTTGGTGAAATTCGAACCAAGATCTTCTCCCACCACTCAATCCCAGTGCTACCAACTTAGCCACCACACTTGCTAGACATGCGTTGCTTTCAAATTAACATCGTGGTGTAGTGTCTTCAACCAAACAGAAAGAAACATAAGACCGCATATTGATACTTTATGTACATTAAAAATAATGATAATGATACTTCAATGAAAGCTCTATCAGAAGTCCAAATAATCTTGTACCGATCCATCCATATCTCAATTTGTAGCCACAGAGTGTCACAAATGTACTACAATTAATAACTAGCTTGACATAGGCATACAAGTTATTAATTTATGTTATAAAACACACAAGTTACTACTACTACGGGTCGGTATATGGAACAGTAAATATATATACACACATAATCTAAACATTCTGAGCCAGCGGCCAAGAATCTGTTCCGATAGGAGCATCTGTCATCTGTTGCAACCCCACTCTGTTAAAGGCTATTGAATTGTACATGTCCCTATATTCACCATTTCCAGCTCCTGAGAACACCATCATGTCAGCATCCATCTCTAGAGGGAAGGAGTTATGGAAATTACTTGGATTTGGGTTCAACTTTTCCATCCATCGCAAGCTATTAGTGTCATCTAGTAATTGGTATTGATAGAATGTAGCCTCCGTTTTCGGAATATTCTGTTCCTTGATTTTCAGGGTGGAATATTGTTGTGAGAGTTTGGACTTTAAGAGTAGTTCCGAAGATGGATGGTTTCTTGTGTTGGTGATTTCTCCTGATGCAATAGCAGCAGCTATTGGGAAAGAAGGTTGGAATGCATGCAATGGGAAAATATGAGAATGGGAGAGGTTATTCTGCTCTTGGTGGTGAATCAGAACTTGGGGTTGACATTCTAGTTCAAGTGAAAAGGAAGTTGGACTTGCAAGTAATGGAGGTAAAGAACTTTTTGTGGGGGACAAAGAAGGTACCAAATGTCCTTGAACTTGAAGCAATGGAGTTTTCTTTTCCCCAGATTTATGAAATATCCTGCATATCACCCATTCCTCCTGTGAAAAGTGAAAAGAATCATTTCCTTCCTAAAGTCAGAGACGTTATTTAATTACATGGGTTTTATAAAAGTTATGATATAAGAAAAGTGATCGTGTTATGTTATAGATATTTATTTTTTGTGCCGAGTTTCGGGCCCCACAAAATATTGTGAGTGTAGAAAATTTTTTCTGATCATGTTAAATGACAGATGATAAACTCATTTTATATAATAGTCTTGCACTAGAAATCCCAACAAGCATACACGGATGTGTAATTTTTATGTGATTGGGGCAGCATTGATTTATTTTTTAATTTAAAAAAAAAGAAGCATATTGAATTAAAGAGAAAGGACAGGAAAATGGTCATTCACATGTTTGTAGCAAAAAAAATGTATCAAATCAACATAAAAAAAACTACCCAAATGGTTAATAAATCCCAACAAGCATATACTATATAGTCAGAGACCTTGTGATTGTGGCAGCATTGATTTATTTATTAATTTAAAAAAAGAAGCATTGAATTCAAGAGAAAGGACAGGAAAACGGTCATTCACATGCTTGTTGCAAAAAAATGTATCAAATCACATAAAAAAAAAAAAACTACCCAAATGGTTAATAAAACATCAAGAGAGTGAAAAGGGTCTAGATCATGAACAGTAAATGACTTGGTTCCTCGGTATACGTAGGTCAACTCAGAAGTAGACAAAATGTAACAAGAGTAGAGGAAAATATCTTCGATATATCAAATATAAGGGGATAACACATTTACCCTATTTTTATATGGGAAAATATTTTCTTACATCAAAATTTAATTATCATGTTATGATTCTTCGATTTACGTGGACAACTTTTATTTTTTTTTCTTTTTTAATAAATGTGGGACCCACCACTAATTAAGTCACAACATGAAAATAGAATTCTTATGCAAACATGAAAAAATCAAATCCTTTTTATATTTATTTCCTTTCATATTTCTCTTTTTTTTATTTTTAATAAAGGAATACCTACTCTCATTTAACCAAGAATTCACTCGGAGCAGAGGGAAGATAACTTGATTCACACGGCTTCTGTGGCAAATTGAATAGTGAATGAGAAGAGTAGTGTGAGGAGCTGAGAAATTATGGGCACAGTACCTTACAAGTGTGAGTGTGACGGTGGGAAACGGAAAAGTCACCGTCCAAACGGTACTCATGCATGACCCATTTGGTCTTTTCACCACGAGGGGCCCTGCCTTTGTAGAAAACAAGGGTCTTCTTCATGCCAAGTAGGGCTCCACCGGACGCACTGTAAATTTCCCTGTCCTTCCCAGTGGCCTTCCAGTATCCAGCTCCGGTTGCTCTGTTTGTTCTTAGTCCAGTTGGGTATTTTCTGTCCCTCAAGCTGAACAGATACCACTCTCTCTCCCCCATCTTTGCCACATCTGCACCACACAACATTAATTAACAAAACACTTGCT